>JAXCGZ010009778.1:52500-60000 GCA_037179515.1 Halocaridina rubra | reverse complement strand
ATGCTGCAAGTATCAATTATGTAACAGATTATACATATATTAAGACAAATTATGCATCCCGTATTGATAGAATATATGTTAAAAGTCTGTTTAATCATATAAATTCATGTAAAACAGTACCTATAGCATTTTCAGATCATTGTATGGTAATTCCTAGTATCAACTTTTTGTCAACTAATAAAGGTAAAGGTACGTGGAAATTAAATGTCAGCATTCTAAATAGAGAGGATGTAAAAGAAAATTTTAGCGTACTATGGCAGTTCTTAAAAGGAGAGCAGTATAAGTTTAATAACTTGATCAAGTGGTGGATTTATTGCAAGGAGAAAATTAAAAGTTTTTTTGTTAAAATGTCAAAAAAAATCTTAGCAGAAAAATATGGGCTGATAAACTTACTACAATGTAGGTTAAAAGAATTATACCAAAAGGCTAATGGAGGAATTATAGACTTTGATATAATACATTCAGTGAAAAATAAAATAGAAAGGATTCAGAATGAAATATGTGAAGGAGTGAAAATAAGGGCTAGAATGAAAGATAAAATTGAAGGAGAGAAAATGTCTCCATATTTATTAAAGAAAGAGAAAGTCAATAGAAATAATAAGATAATGCAGAATATAAAAGGCGTCAATGGACAGATATTGAATAATACTAAAGCAATTTTAACTCATGCTAAAGATTTTTATGGGAACTTGTATGATAAGGTGGAAGGTGACTGTCAGTTACAAGATATGTTACTGGATTTATGTTGTAATAAATTAAATGATATTGACTGTAACGATTTAATTGGTAATATTAGTATGTTAGAATTAGGGAATGTGATTAAAGATATGAGTACAGGGAAAGCGCCAGGAATAGATGGATTACCATCAGAATTTTACAAAGAATTTTGGAAAATAATTAGAAATGATTTTTTTGAAGTGATAAAACATATATTGGACAGACAGGAACTTTCGAACTTACAAAATGAGGGCATAATAATATTATTGAGTAAGGGAAGTGAAGATCAAACACTGAGTGGATGGAGACCAATTTCACTCTTGAATGTAGACTATAAAATCATTGCTAAGTTTTTGGCCAACAGATTAAAGACGGTAATGAATAAATTGATCTCTGTTGAACAGTTTTGCAGTGTTAAAGGTAGATCAATAGTGCACTGCAATAATAATATTAGAGACATTATTCATTATACTTATAAAAATAATTATGCAATGGCCATTATGAAGTTAGATTGGAATAAAGCATTTGATACTGTTCACCACGATTTTTTGTTTAAAATTATGAATAAGTTAGGAATTCCAGATTTGTATATTAGTTGGATGAAAATGTTATATAAAGATTGTTGCAGTCGGTTGAGTATTAATGGAATGTTGAGTGATGTTTTTCCAATTATGAGATCTGTGAGACAAGGATGTCCACTGTCAATGATGTTATATGTAATTTACCAAGAACCTCTCTTTTTAGGTATTAAGAATAATAAAAGAATAATATCACCACAGCTTCCAAATGGATGGAAAATTTGCATGCAAGGATTTGCAGATGATTCATCTGTGTTTGTATCAACAGAGGAATCTATAGTGGAGGTTTTTAAGGAAATACATTTATTTGAAAAAGCAAGTGGTGCCCTTTTAAATAGAGATAAAAGTAGTATAACTGGGATAGGGAAATGGCATGGTAAAAATGACTGGCCTCTTCGTTGGCTTAAAACAGAATATAATCTAAAGATATTGGGAATTTCTTATTGTGAAGACGAAAAGATGACTATGGAAATGAATTGGAATATAATAATAGAAAAACTAGAGAAACGGATCAGTATGCTTGCCCAAAGGTATCTTACAATTTTTCAGAAGGCAATAATTGTGAATTGTATTTTATTATCGAAAGTATGGTATGTAGCCCATACACTTCCATTAAGCAAGAGATTTGCACAAAAAGTAAATGTTTTAATATTCAGGTATCTTTGGAGGGGAAGCTATCATCCCATCCGTAGAGCTACCTTGCTTTTGCCTAAAAGTGAAGGGGGTCTTGGTATAGTAGATGTTTTTAATAAAGCTGCTGCAATTCTTACAGCTACTAGCCTTAAAGAAACTTTGGAAGGAAGACTATTAAATATTTATTATTGTAGCATAAGACTAAGCTATTTAGTAAACACAAATAAGTATCCAGATGTATCATATATATGTCCCATGTTTTACTCTGGTGTAGTGGAAAACATAAGAAAAATGTGTAAACATGCTAAATTTCCTCATATAAAAAGCAAAGACATATATTCTGTTATATTTGTTAAATCACAGCCATTAGTAGAGAAAGATTATCCTTTGCTACAATGGAGTAATATATGGAAAAATGTTAATCGTCCAGTGGTTGGTTTAAGGGAGAGAGAATTTATATTTAAATATTTACATGAAAAATTACCCACAAATAAACATTTAGAAATGCTAGGAATTAAGAATAAT
Source organism: Halocaridina rubra (assembly GCA_037179515.1). Classification (NCBI taxonomy): domain Eukaryota; kingdom Metazoa; phylum Arthropoda; class Malacostraca; order Decapoda; family Atyidae; genus Halocaridina; species Halocaridina rubra. The sequence goes on along the minus strand of JAXCGZ010009778.1, from coordinate 57,547 downwards.
GGAAATTGTGACTTTTGTGGTGAACCTGAATATACAATGCATATATTCTATTTTTGTATAAGAATAAAAAATATTTTTCATTGGTTTAAAAGTAAATTTAATTTGATGTGTTCAGTACAAGATAATAACTGGCTAAAATTATTAATGTTAGATATTAAAGGAAGAAGTAGAAGAGATGAGAACACTGCAATTCTGCTTATTTGTAATTATCTATATTGTGTATGGACTAGTCGTACACAGAACTTAACTGAATGGGAAACTTTATGTTTAATTAAAGGTAAATTTAATTATTTGAAATGGTTCTTGAATATTTGTTATGCAAGTAATATACAGAATATATTAACCAAAGAATTTTCCAATGTAATTTTGTAATCATTTAACAATTGTAAATATTGTACATTTGACATTTAAAAAATAAAAGGAAAAAAAAAGAGTTATATTATCTTGGATATTGTCTTTTATTTATCGCAAAGTTGCTTGTTACTGTATATTTAATAAATATAATAGTAAAGGTTCGTTTTATGCGCCCCCCTTCCAAAGCCCACCCGAGAAATCAGTGTTACCACCACCAATCCCTGAAATGTACCGCCCTGCTGCTGTATAAAGTTTACCCTATTACTATATATTAGGCTTCATATTTGAGTTAGGTTAGGTTAGCTGGGTTAGGTTTAATTATTTTTAGTTAGATAAGGTCATTTAAATTAGGATGCTTAAGTAACCCACCGCCGTCCAACAGTATCAATCCTAACATAATAAGAGTTATTTCCAAGAATATCAATTATCAAATTAATTTAAACACATCGACATTTCTCTGAAAAAATAAATAATCCTAAATTTCAAATACCAACCGAAAATATACGCCAAAATATACAAATATAAAACTTCATGACCCGGAAGCCTCCAAAATGAAGATAATGACTTAATAAGTTCCGGGTGGAATTCACCACAAAAGGCAGTTGGACTAGAATACTAAAGCCCCTCGAGACCTACATAAAAAAAATAATAAAAATAATAATAATAATAATAATAATAATAATAATAATAATAATGTGGGAGCCATGTGATATTAAAGAAAAACATAGAAAACAAGAAGTAATAATCATTTTCATGCCTTCTAATTCTACAAAAAGTTTCCCCTACCTATTTTTCCTCCCGTTTTTTATTTCCCAATCCCAAGAAACCTTTTCCTTTTCCCCCAAGTTTCCTTTTTCTAATCCCTAACTGCCATTCCCCAACTTTTCTCGTCTAATTTCCTGTCTCCCAGTCTCGTTCATTCCCCAAATTGTTTTCCATCCCATATTCCAGTGTCCCAATACAGCACACTCTCACTACCTATAATGCAACGCTGACCCACCCAGAAGGACACGAGTTAAGACAGACAGTATACCATCTCATCTCAAAACAAAAACAAAAATAACAATAATAATAAGGCTATAAGGATAGGATACCAGAGTCCCTCGTCGAGTAGTTTTAGTCAACTCAGCATTTTCAGTGAGTACGTCAATAGATAGGTGACGATGCCTAAGTTTTGACGATGGACATGTTATGCACACTGAAGGTTTATCTCTAATTAAGGAGGAGAAGTCTTTAAGTGATGTAATCTCTCAACAGTAAACAGACTTAGTAAATACTAATTAAAATGCAGTTCTTTCCTTACGGGCAATGCTTTTGGAGAGTCAAGGAACTGCATTCACTGAAGGGATAATTAATTACATGACGAAATCGGAATGGAGGCAGAAGGACTTTGCTAATACATGCTCCCTATGACACTGCTTCAAAAACTTGACCAGACTGAAAAACTTCAGAATCTTGTTATCACTCCAGATATGCATAGGATGAATTTTGACGTGTTCCCTCTTTACCAAAGTACCCATATAGATAATCTTTGTTCTGAACCCAATCATCATTTTATTCTATCACCTAAAAATTTTATTTTACAGCTCACTCACCTTTGTATTTCAGATGGCAAGTTTATTTTTTAGTGATAAATATTACCAAAACACTTTTGGTATAGCTGTGGGAAGTCCATTCTCTCATCTTCTTTCTAATCTTTAAACGGATTTTTTTTTTTTAATGAAAGACAAAATACCTTCAAACTATTGTCCTTAGAAATGTCAATTTTCGCAGGTTTCGTTATGGCGATGATATACTCTATGTCTTTTTTCGTCATGATATTAATATTCATGAGTTTTGATTAATTTTAATTGTTCTTTCCCTCTGTTAAATTTCCGTTGGACAAAAATGAGATTAGCTTGCCATTCTTGGATATTCTGTTACAGAGACAATCTTTTTCGTTGAAGTTTGATAATTTTAGAAAACCCATAAATAATCTCCATCCTATGTGCATTATTAGACTGGTCATGATCATAAAATATATAAATCTATCTTTTCTTCCATGTGACTCCGGGGCATTTTATGTATTGTAAGTCCTGAATTTCTTCATGCCGAAATTGATAAACTCATTAATATTGGGAAAAAAATTTTGTCGTCTCAATTGATTCTTAAATATCTGTTTCAGTGCTGCTGAACGCATTTTTCATAGACCATCCCTACCCCATAGTAATATTATTTCGAATTCTAATAATACCAAAGTTATTTCCTACTTCCAGGGATGTCAAAGCTTAGTCAAAATGTTTGAGAACTTTAAAAATCCGTTTATTTTTTTTTGCAAATATGAAAATACTTTTTACTATGTTGGCCAGATTAGCAAGTTTTGAGCTTTTTCGTGTCAACCAACATAAATATATCGTTCGAAACTGTCAGTTTTCCAGTGCTTTGTTCAAGATTATGCTGATTGCAAATCACTATATTGACTGGAACAATGCTTCTATCTTAGTAAGAAGTAATGATATTATTACTTGAAAAATATCTTGGAATCTGCAATGATTAACTCAACTGAACTCCGAAATATTAACTTAAGTCATGGTTTATTTGTAATTGACCCCATATTATCAACTATGCTTCACCTCCTTCTCTTCATCCTCCTACTCCTCCACGTCAACCACTTTCTCCTCCTCCTCCTCTCCTTCATCAAGTTCCTCCTCCTCCTTCTCCTCCTCTGCCTCTATCTCCTCAACTTTCTCCTTCTCCTCCTCCACCTCTTCCTACTCCTGCACTGCCTCGTACTCCTCCTCTTCCTTCCCTCCTCCTCCACCTCCTCAGCATTATCATCTTCATTCACCTCCTCCTCCTAACCCTCTTCCACCTCGTCCTCTTTCTCTTCCTCCCTTACTCCTCCTCTTCGATCTCCTCTCCTCATCCTCCTCCAACTCCTCTCCTTCACCATTCCTTCTCCTGCTGCTATTCCTCTTCCTCCTAATTTTCCTCCTCTTCAACTCTTCTTCCTTCTTCTCCTCTTCTTTCTCCTTCATCTCCTCCTCCTCTTCCATTTCCTCCTCCATCACCTCCGCTTCCTCCCTTTCCACCTCTCCTCTTCCTCCACCACCCCCATCTCTTCATTCTCATTCTCCTCTTCCTCCTCCTCCTCCTCCTCCATCACCTACTGTTCCTCCTCCTCCATCTCCTCCTCTTCCTCCTCCTCCTCCTCCTCCTCTTTCTTCTTCAACATCGTCTACAGTTTCACACTCACAGATGATTCTAATATTGTGAAGAATGCAAAAGGCGAGACAAATGGTAGAGAACTTCAAGAAGACTTAAATAGTCTGCATGAGTTGTCAGAAAAGTGGCTAAAAAATTAATTATTTCAAAACGTGAGGTTATGAGAATCGGAACAAGTGCAAGAAGGCCCAAACTTGGATACTCATTAGCAGAAGCAGAACTTTATGAGACAAAGAATGAGAGAGATCTAGGAGTAAATATACTGTCAGATTTTTCTCCGGAAATGCAGATAAATGGCATAGTAAGGGCAAAATCTGCTTTCTTAACAATGCAATGGTAGCTTTCAGACACGGAAAAGGAAATGTTCAGCAATATATATATAACCTATGTGAGGCAAAAGCTTGAATATTCAGCCCCCTTTTGGAATCCACACTTGAAAAAACACATAATAATGCTGGAAAAAGTTCAAAGACATTCCACGAAGCTGGTGCCAGAAATACGCAATCTCAGTAATGAGAAGAGACTGAGGGAATTAGACTTAATATCACTCGAAGCTAGAAGAATGAGGGGGGATATGGTGACGGTTTTTTCATTCATTCATAGATTTAATAGTGGATAGGCATCATTATTTTAAAATGGCCAGCTCTGTAACTAGAGCTCATACATTGAAGCGTCATAAGGGAACTTCTTTACAGAATGTTAGGAAATTTACATCTCAGTGTAAGAACAGTTGATGACTGGAATTCGCTAAGCGAGAAGGTAGTTAATGCTGACTCAATTCATAGTTTTAAGGACAACTATGATAATTATCATTGAGTACATAAATGGAACCGACAAGGATATGGTGAATTTCACACATAAGGCTCTTTCCCATAAGCACAATTAGGTAATTGCATGCGCACGAGCACACACACAAACACGCACACCTCTTGAACATTGGGATAAGCATGAACTGAAAGTAATGAAATTTAACATGACTATAAAGAACATTCACACGCGCACACATACATATACACATACATGCGTGTGTATTTGTGTTTTGACTCGGCCGCCGCCTTCACTAGTAGTATTACGTGCTCTGTGTGTATGCGTAGATTTATATATATATAAATGAATAATTTTTACCCCTACCGGGACTTGAACCTAGGACGCATAATTACTGTGCCAAGGCGCTACCAACTACACCACAGAAGGTCTTAAAAGGGAAACAAACCTTACAGTTATATCTGCTATACTAGGAATGAACACATTCTATCTGAATGACACTCTGTTTATATTGTAGTTTCCCCCAACCTCACTCGTGGCTTCGTTTTCGCATTTAATTCAAATCTCAATCTCATTTGGGACCAGCAATAAGCATATTACCATATGTGAAAACATGAATAATTTTTACCCTGACCAGGACTTGAACCTAGGACACATAATTACTATGCCAAGGCGCTACCAACTACACCACAGAAGATTTTAAAACTTTGCTCAATTCTCACCT
>JAXCGZ010009778.1:20000-47500 GCA_037179515.1 Halocaridina rubra | reverse complement strand
AAAAAAAAAATAATAAAAAAAAAATAATAAATAATATATATATATATATATATATATATATATATATATATATATATATATATATATATATATATATATATATATATATATATATAAAAGAGTCATATTCCCCCTTATAAGGGAGATGGTTGAATTAAAGCAAAATACCTTGTTTTATTTGCGGGAAAAAGGAGGGAATATTCAGTCCCCTCTCTCCGCCAAATTTACTCAACTGTTACGGCACGCCGGGGAACTCGAAGGAAGTATTTTTGCTCCTCTCCTTCATGGGGATAATAATAATAATAATAATAATAATAATAATAATAATAATAATAATAATAATAATAATAATAATAATAATAATAACAATAATAATAATAATAATAATAAAACTAATAATAATAATAATAATAATAATGATAATAATAATAATAATAATAATAATAATAATAATAATAATAATAATAATTAAAATAATAATAATATATATATATATATATATATATATATATATATATATATATATATATATATATATATATATATATATATATATATATATATATATATTTATACACAACCAGAGGATGCTAGCATAAGCATCTCGGAAGGTGACAGGCTCGCGATCGAGCCCACAGTGGGGGTGCGAAGGAGAGCATCCAGCCTGTTTGTATCCACCCTCATAATGGGGACAAATAATGACACAAAACGTAATATATATATATATATATATATATATATATATATATATATATATATATATATATATATATATATATATATATATATATATATATATATATATGTGTGTGTGTGTGTGTGTGTGTGTGTGTGTGTGTGTGTGTGTGTGTGATTACCTAATTGTGATTACCTAATTGTGTTTACGGGAAAGAGCCCAAAGCTCGTATCTTCCCGTCTCCTGATCGGTTCCAATGTTAGACTTAGTGATACTTATCGTACCTGTCCTTAAAACTATGGATTGAGATAGCATTAACTACCTCCTCGCTTAGCGAATTCCAATTATCAACTACTCTTACACTGAAAAAGTATTTCCTTACATCCTGCAAACAAGTTTTCTTACGAAGCTTCAAACTATGACCTCTAGTTCTAGAGCCAGCCATATCGAAATATCGATCCCTATCCACTCTATCATAACCATGAAGGAATTTAAAGACTGTCACCATATCCCCCCTTACTCTTCTAGCTTCGAGTGATGGCAAGTCTAATTCCCTCAGCCTCTCATCATAACCGAGATTGCATATTTCTGGCACCAGTTTCGTGGCATGTCTTTGAACTTTTTCAAGCTTAGCTATGTGCTTTTTCAAGTGCGGATTCCAAAAGGGGGCTGCATATTCGAGTTTTGGCCTCACATAGGTTACATAAATATTTCTGAACATTTCCTTGTCCATGTGCCTGAAGACTACCCTTACATTTGATAAGAATGCATATGCTGCCCTTACTACGCCATTTATATGTATTTCTGGAGACAAATCTGCCAGTATGTTTACTCCTAGATCTCTCTCATTTTCTGTCTCCTGAAGTTGTACTCCAGCCACCGAGTAGTCAAGCTTGGGCCTTCTTGCACTTGTACCCATTCTCATTACCTTACATTTTGAGGTATTGAATTTCATTAGCCACTTTTCTGACCACTCATGCAGATTATTTAGATCCTCCTGAAGTTCTCTACCATTGTTCTCGTTTTTTACTTTCTTCACAATCTTTGCATCATCTGCAAACATATTCATGAATGAATTTACAGACTCCGGTAGGTCATTTACATATACAAGGAACAAAAGTGGCCCTAAAACTGAACCCTGTGGAACTCCACTACTAACTCTTCTCCATTCAGACACTGAGTGTCTTACTCTAACCCTCTGTTCCCTTCCTTCTAAGTAAGTTTTTATCCATTCCAAGACATTTCCACCTATTCTAGCCATTGATTGCAGCTTCCTAATAAGTCTCCCATGTGGAACAGTGTCAAACGCTTTCTGGAAGTCTAGGAATATGCAATCTGCCCAACCCTCTCTTTCCTGTAAGATTTGGCTTACCTCATCATAAAATTCTAATAAGGTTGTTACTGTTGATCTTCCTTCTCTGAAGCCATGTTGCCTCACTGACAAAAAGTTGAAGGATTCCAAGTGAAGAGAGATATGTTTCCTTAGTAGTTTCTCCATAAGTTTGCAAACTATGTGTGTGTGTGTGTGTGTGTGTGTGTGTGTGTGTGTGTGTGTGTGTGTGTGTGTGAATGATGCTATTTCACCAGAGAAACGTGAATTTTGTAAATGTGAATGGATAGTGCTACGTAAGGAAATTGAAAGAAAGTTTTGAGATCCTTTTAGTACATTGTACTTTCAAGTGTATTACTTATCTTCAGAGGAATCTGATTCAGATTCCTCTGAAGATAAGTAATACACTTGAAACTACAATATGTACTAAAAGGATCTGAAAAATTTCTTTCAAATTCCTTACGTAGCACTATCCATTCATATATATATATATATATATATATATATATATATATATATATATATATATATATATATATATATATATATATATATATATATATATATAAGCACATTACATATGTGAAAACATGAATACTTTTTTTTTTTTTTTTACCCCGACCGGGACTCGAACCTAAGACTTATGATTACTAAGTCAAGGCGCTACCACTACACCACAGAAGGTTAAAAGGAACCCAACCTTATAGCTTATATCTGCTATACTTAGGAATGAACACATTCTATCTGAATGCCACTATGTTCATATTACAGATTCCCCAACCTCACTCGTGGCTTCATTTTAGCATTTAATTCAAGTTCCAATCTCATTCGGGCCATGAAATATCAAATAAGCACATTACATATGTGAAAACATGAATACTTTTTTTTTTTACCCCGACCGGGACTCGAACCTAAGACTTATGATTACTAAGTCAAAAAAAAAAAAAAAAGGATTCATGTTTTCACATATGTAATGTGGTTATTTGATATTTCATGTCCGAATGAGATTGGAACTTGAATTAAATGCTAAAATGAAGCCACGAGTGAGGTTGGGGAATCTGTAATATGAACATAGTGGCATTCAGATAGAATGTGTTCATTCCTAAGTATAGCAGATATAAGCTATAAGGTTGGGTTCCTTTTAACCTTCTGTGGTGTAGTGGTAGCGCCTTGACTTAGTAATCATAAGTCTTAGGTTCGAGTCCCGGTCGGGGTAAAAAAAAAAAAAGTATTCATGTTTTCACATATGTAATGTGCTTATTTGATATTTCATGCCCGAATGAGATTGGAACTTGAATTAAATACTAAAATGAAGCCACGAGTGAGGTTGGGGAATCTGTAATATGAACATTGTGGCATTCAGATAGAATGTGTTCATTCCTAAGTATAGCAGATATAAGCTATAAGGTTGGGTTCCTTTTAACCTTCTGTGGTGTAGTGGTAGCGCCTTGACTTAGTAATCATAAGTCTTAGGTTCGAGTCCCGGTCGGGGTAAAAAAAAAAAGTATTCATGTTTTCACATATGTAATGTGCTTATTTGCTATTTCATGGCCCGAATGAGATTGGAACTTGAATTAAATGCTAAAATGAAGCCACGAGTGAGGTTGGGGAATCTGTAATATGAACATAGTGGCATTCAGATAGAATGTGTTCATTCCTAAGTATAGCAGATATAAGCTATAAGGTTGGATTCCTTTTAACCTTCTGTGGTGTAGTGGTAGCGCCTTGACTTAGTAATCATAAGTCTTAGGTTCGAGTCCCGGTCGGGGTAAAAAAAAAAAAAAAAAAAAAAAAAAGTATTCATATATATATATATATATATATATATATATATATATATATATATATATATATATATATATATATATATATATAGCAGGATGTAGACAAGCTATATAAAATTTATGTATGATGAGATGTGTATACATGTATTTATGATGCACTTAGGAACGAATTAATGTTAGTAAGCATATGTAGCATTAATGCATATACACATATGTGCACATAAATACATAAGTATCCTCTAGCATGTGTAACAATAAATACATAAGTGTTCTCGCATTTGTAACAATGAAACATAAACAGACTTCATCAGTAAATGAAACAATGGACAGTACTAACATCCTTCCGTTTGGGAAGTACATCATCGAGGTCCTCTTCTGATAATTAATAGACACCCATATCAGTGAGCTTATGGCATAGAAGATATTATTATTATTATTATTATTATTATTATTATTATTATTATTATTATTATTATATTATTATTATTATTATTATATTTAATGAAGAGGTGGAATGCTATGTAAGAAAAGTTTCTGAAGGTATTTTCGAATATGTCAAAAGGCAGTGAGGGGGGGTGGCCAAAATCGTAACAAACGGAATCAAGGAAGCAGAACTCCATCTTAACCTATTATTCCTTCCCATCGTCCCCCTTCTCTGTGTAATAGTAATAATAAAAAAAAAATAATAATAATAATAATAATCATCATCATCATTATCATCATCATCAGCATCATCATAATAGTATGTGTTCATTTAACTATAACCTTGTGTATAGGTGAAGGTGCGAAAGATAAACATATACATACACACAATTACATTATGAATTGTTGTTGTTGTTCCGGTTTTACGTCACGGACTCCCTTATCAACCAAGGGCTAGGACGGTTGCCTTCTTGCGAAGAACTTGATTTGGCAGTTGTAATCGTTACCCTGAGTGCATGGCCTTGCTAACCTCAGACCGTGACGGGGCGCGAACCCTCAACCTGCCCCCTCAGAATCGCGGTCGCTACCGCTTGAGCCACGGTGACTACACTTGATATATCACACATCCATCCCCTAATTCAGTATTTATAGCATTACTTTCTTCATCATCGATATCATATCCGATCCGGTCTCCAGGGATTCGTTTCGTACTCATTCCAACTTTTGCAAGAAGCTCAGTTTTGGAGAGAAGCTAATATATATATGTTCCATTCTTTGCAAACCCGTCACAATTTTCTGCAGTAACCCCCACCGGTAGTAGGTACCACGAGCACCGGCCGCCACCTCTAGCGGCAGAAGCCACCTTGATCCACACCACCAGTGGCCAAAACCACCACCACCACCAGAGATAACAACCATCGCTAGCAGAAAGCCACCACGTCCGATCGTTCTAGGAAGCGCCTAAAAGAATATGATTCAAAACTATTCCACATGTATTCAAATGAGAGCAAATTTTACAAGACTCTTACTGTAATAGACTTTTAGCCACACAGTTAATAACGGGAGACATTTTGAGTTTCGGGAAAACGTATTTTTATAAGGATTAGAAGAGCGATTACCAGTCAATAAATATTTTCACATTATCTATTCCAATTATTATCGTCGTCTAGACCATTTTGCAACTTTCACCGAGTTCATCATTCATTTCTTAACCACACACCTACCCCCCCTAAAAAAAAAATCAATATATATATATACAAAGAACAAATTAAAAAAAAATTATATATATATATATATATATATATATATATATATATATATATATATATATATATATATATATATATATATATATATATATATATATAATGATATTTGCGTGTTGACGTAGGCTGTTCAGAAAAAACAGGCCATCATATTGTATATTGTTACATTATAGGTATACATAGAGGAATTTTGCCATTACTCTAAATATAATAATAATAATAATAATAATAATAATAATAATAATAATAATAATTAATAATAATAATAATAATAATAATAATAATAATAATGAAAGAAATAAAAAAAAATAAGCAGTAAACGGTTACTGCTTCTCCGACTAAGGAAATTCAAGTGCTACAATTTCACTTGTCAGAATATTAATTAAGGCCTTCGATCTTTCAAGCTCAACTCATTCACAACTGTATACTACCAATCATTATAATAATTATTATTATTATTATTATTATTATTATTATTATTATTATTATTATTATTCTGATGATGATGATGATGATGTATACTTTACTCAGTTCACCAAACAATCAAGAATTTAAAAGAAAAAATATGTTAAATAAGTCGTGTCGTCAGATGATCAATATCCATAATAACAATGATTAAATATCATGCAAAAGAGAGTACAAGAGAGCGGTTAAGAGCAACTGGTCAGAGAGAGAGAGAGAGAGAGAGAGAGAGAGAGAGAGAGAGAGAGAGCATGGCCACTTCTAAAGTACATATTATTATTATTATTATTATTATTATTATTATTATTATTATTATTATTATTATTATTATTATTATTATTGTTGTTGTTGATGATGTTGCTGTTGCTTACGTCACTTTCTTCGTTATAATATATAAAAAAAAAAGACATTGGATATTAAGAGAAGAAGAATGGAATGGTGAGTGGCCAATGAGGAGGAGGGATTAGATGCAACCAACATGGCCTTTTAGGAGAAAATGATATCATTGCGCTTTGCCTTTATTTCCTCCTCTGGTTTGTTGGGGGGGGGGGTAGCCTTAATATCACATATAACTATTGAAAAGAACGACACGTATTTTTTCATTTTATGACTCTGCATCTTAATGATTAAAAAGTTTGCATTATTTGTTTTTAATATCGAGGGGGGGGGGGAATGAGAGATTTACTTCATCTTCATCATCACATTCAGAGGATGGAAAGCGTTTGGAGTGACAAAGGGGTGCCAACCCAATTGTGGATTTTCAGAGACGTTGGTAACCCTGTTCATAGTCAGCTGATTGGCGAAGCTAAGAGAAGGAAGTAGGCTACATTATTTGCATCTAATGCGCATCCAAGTCTTTCCTTTTGCCTTCATATTTTAGTCATTGTTTATATATATATATATATATATATATATATATATATATATATATATATATATATATATATATATATATATATATATATATATATATATATATATATATATATATATATATATATATATATATATATATATATATATATATATACATATATATATATATATATATATATATATATATATATATATATATATATATATATATATATATATATATATATATATATATATATATATATATATATATATATATATATATGCCTATGTGATTACCTAATTGTGATTACCTAATTGTGATTACCTAATTGTGTTTACGGGAAAAAGCCCAAAGCTCGTATCTTCCCGTCTCCTCATCGGTTCCATTTTAGACTTAGTGATACTTATCATACCTGTCCTTAAAACTATGGATTGAGATAGCATTAACTACCTCCTCGCTTAGCCAATTCCAATTATCAACTACTCTTACACTGAAAAAGTATTTCCTTACATCCTGCAAAGAAGTTTTCTTACGAAGCTTCAAACTATGACCTCTAGTTCTAGAGCCAGCCATATCAAAATATCGATCCCTATCCACTCTATCATAACCATGAAGGAATTTAAAGACTCAACATATCCCCCCTCACTCTTCTAGCTTCGAGTGATGGTAAGTCTAATTCCCTCAGCCTCTCATCATAACTGATATTGCGTATTTCTGGCACCAGTTTCGTGGCATGTCTTTGAAGTTTTTCAAGCTTAGCTATGTGCTTTTTCAACTGCGGATTCCAAAAGGGGGCTGCATATTTGAGTTTTGGCCTCACATAGGTTACAAAAATATTTCTGAACATTTCCTTGTCCATGTGCCTGAAGGCTACCCTTACATTTGATAAGAATGCATATGCTGCCCTTACTATGCCATTTATATGAATTTCTGGAGACAAATCTGCCAGCATGTTTACTCCTAGATCTCTCTCATTTTCTGTCTCTTGAAGTTGTACTCCAGCCACCGAGTAGTCAAGCTTGGGCCTTCTTGCACTTGTACCCATTCTCATTACCTTACATTTTGAAGAATTTAATTTCATCAGCCACTTTTCTGACCACTCATGCAGATTATTTAGATCCTCCTGAAGTTCTCTACCATTGTTCTCGTTTTTTTACTTTCTTCACAATCTTTGCATCATCTGCAAACATATTCATGAATGAATTTACAGACTCTGGTAGGTCATTTACATATACAAGGAACAAAAGTGGCCCTAAAACTGAACCCTGTGGAACTCCACTACTAACTCTTCTCCATTCAGACACTGAGTGTCTTACTCTAACCCTCTGTTCCCTTCCTTCTAAGTAAGTTTTTATCCATTCCAAAACATTTCCACCTATTCTAGCCATTGATTGCAGCTTCCTAATAAGTCTCCCATGTGGAACAGTGTCAAACGCTTTCTGGAAGTCTAGGAATATGCAATCTGCCCAGTCCTCTCTTTCCTGTAAGATTTGGCTTACCTCATCATAAAATTCTAATAAGTTTGTTACTGTTGATCTACCTTCTCTGAAGCCATGTTGCCTCACTGACAAAAAGTTGAAGGATTCTAAGTGAAGAGAGATATGTTTCCTTAGTAGTTTCTCCATAAGTTTGCAAACTATGCTGGTCAAGGAAACTGGTCTATTGTTCAGAGCCATATCCCTCCTTCCCTTTTTGAAGATAGGTATCACATTTGCTTGTTTCCAGCATCTTGGAATCTCCCCCAACTCCAGTGACTCCTTAAATATGATACTTAGTGCCACTGATATTGTGTTTGCGCATTTTTTAAGCACATGAGGGGATATGTCATCAGGACCTGTATCTTTATGAACATCTAAATCCATCAGCGCTTTGCATATCTCTGTGGCTGTAAGGTTGATGTTCTCTAATACCGGCCCTTGAGCTTCTATCACTGCAATCTGAGGGGGTGGGGTATTTTCTACTGTAAATACTGACTGAAACTCCTTGTTCAATTCTTTGCAGATCTCTTCATCCGTCTCAGTGATGCTTCCATCCGCTCTCTTTAGCCTTAAAACCTGTTCTTTTACCTTCAGTTTTCCTCTGATAAAGCTGAGGAAAAGCTTGGGATTTTCTTTAGCCTTCCTGGTGATGTCCCTCTCATAGTCTCTCTCTGCCTCTCTCCTTTTACTTAGGTAGTCATTTCTTGCTCTTTTGTAGGTTGCCAGGCATTTATGTTTTTTCTCCTCCTATACCTTTTCCAGCATTTGTCTCTCCACTCTTTAGCTCTTTTACACCCATTATCGAACCATTTCTCTCTGGCATGAATTACACCTACTTTGGTGACAGGTATGCAGCAATCTACTATCTTCCCATATTTCTCACAAAAGATGTCATACATTTCTTGTACAGATTTGTTGTAAAATAAGGTTCTCCAGTCAATAACTGCAAAAAGCTCATTCATTTTGATGTAATCTCTTTTCGGATAGTTCCTCCTCATGTCCTCAGTGCCTCTACTCTCAGGAAGAATATCTTCAATGATATACTCCATCAACAACACACAGTGGTCACTCTTTCCAATTGGTGGTTCATACTCAATTTTTTCAATATCCAATACATTATCTGTGAACACTAGATCAAGTAGTGATGGCTCATCCCCACCCCTGGCCCTCGTTGGTTCCATTACATGTTGGTGTAGGAAATTCCCTTGTACGCAATCTAGGAATCTTGCCCCGAATGAGTCCTCACCACTGTGTGGGTCAAGATTTATCCAATCTATCTCTTTATGATTAAAGTCTCCCATAATCAAAATCCTACATTATTTTTCCCGTGCCATGTTAACAACTGAGTTTATGACTTCAAAAGTACCTATATGACTTTCCTCATAAACTTCAAGCCTATTTTGGTTCCTTGGTGGGTTGTACACAACAGTTATTATAATGCTCTCTGACCCAGTATTTATGCGAGTAACAAGAAATTCCTTGAACTCACTTTCTATAGCCAAGTTTATTTCTTCGACTTGAATCCTTTCACTTATGAGCAGTGCTATCCCTCCACCAGTCCTCTCAGATCTTTCAACCCTTAGTATTCTGAAGCCCTTAGGAAAAACTGTGACACTGTTTATGTCCTCACTCAACTTAGTCTCTGTAATTGCTACTATATCTGCCTTACTGTTGTGAATCCTATCTTTTAATTCTACTGCCTTACCAGCTAATCCATCAGCATTTGTGTATAACAATCTTAATGAGGCCCCATCCCCTGATCTTCTGTCATTATCTTCTTTATCTCCCCTTTGTCTGGAAGAACTCTGTAATGAAAATTTTTCTTCTCTTCTTCATTTCTTTCATCATTTAACCTTCTTGCCTCTTGCAACAAGTTTTTGATCTTTCCCATCTCTTCCTGTGTTCTGTATCGTCTAATGAACACTTCTTTGAATTCTTGAAGGTCTTTTAGACTTTTTTTTCTCAACAATATTTCCCTACATGTTTCCCCTCTCTCAAAGGTTACTTTTGTTGGTCTCGGCTTTCCTTCCCTCGAATATTTACCTAGTTGGTGTATGTTTACAATATCCTCAGGACCACATACTACTCCAAGCTTTGTTATCAGGTCTACAACCCTAGCTTTATTTTCTTCAAGTCTCCCCTGCCATGTTGGCTCCTGGGATTCTCTTATGCCTGAGATTACCACTGTCTTCTCCTTATCAAGTGCCTGTCTGATGAGTGGGTTTGCCCTTTCCATCACAACGTCTTTCATTTTTTCGATTACTGTGTCTTTATAGTCAACTGTTTGTATGTTTTCCAGTGCCACCACCTTTACAGCCTCTTTTACTGCCACATTCCCCTTTAGTGCATCAGCAAAGGAAGTTTTCATGGCATCATTTTCCATATTCAGCTCCTGGAACTCTTTTCTGAACTGTTCAATGTTTTCCTTAATCTGGACATTCCAAGCACCAATCTCGTCTCTCTCAGGAGAGAGCAGTGAACTAACATCTAATTCCTTTAGGTTGTCATTCAGCTGTTTGTTTTTATCTTCTTGTTTAGAAATTCTAGATTCTAGTTGACTCTTTTCCTCTTCCAGCTTCTTTATTCTTTTTTCTAGTTCCTTTCTCTCCTGCCCTTGTGCTTTATTTGCTTCCTCCAAAGATCTTATTTGCTCTCTGAGTGTTTCATTCTCTATCATTTCTCCATCCATATTCCGAATTTTATCATCAAGGCTTATAACCATTGCCTCTAAATTCTTGATTTTCTGTTTAAGTCTCCTAATGGCTACCCCTCCTACCAACCCATGGATGGGAGAGGTTTGGGACAGAGATGGCGTCATTTTTATGTTCTCCCTCTCACAGAATACAGAAAGAAGACGAGAAAGAGGAAAAAAAAGAGAGAAAAACTTGTAATTAAGCTTCACACAGAATTTTTATATCTCCATATAAGTGCTATTTTGTGACTCAGTTTATCTCTTTTCTGGTAACACACATCTTAACTTAAAAACTTGACCATGGTAATTTAAGGATAAAAAGAAAAAGAAAAAAAAATGCAGCAAAACAAAAGTCAAACCTGAAGGAAAAATTCGAATTTGTGTCTGAGGTGGCACCCATCTGTTTCTGCTATATATTCTTCCTAACTGATAAACTCACATGCTAACCAAGATATGTTATCACAGGATTAGACTTTACATTTAACTCAGTATATATACATACATATACCGTGGCTGTTTCCCCTTTAAAAGTGGGGGTAGCCGACATAAAAAAAGAAACAGTTTGGGGAGCAGTTATATTCCTCTCTACTCTCCCTCTTCTTTGATGCCTCACAGGAGGTTGGTACAAGGGGGGGGGATTCCTAGTCCCCCCACCCTGTCCACTTTTAGTCGCCTTTTACGACACGCAGGGAATACGGTGAGGCTATTCTTTGATATTATGCCCGCCCCACAGGACACTTGATCAATGCAGCATTAATAATAATAATAATAAAAATGATAATAGTAACAATAATAATAATAATAATAATAATAATAATAATAATGATAATAATAATAATAATAATAATTATAATAATAATAATTATAATATGAATATATAATGGAGTTGCACCGGTGACTATAATTGTAAGCTTGACCTAACAATCCGTAACTAGATATATTGACCATTCAGAATATGATTCTTAATAAGCCAAGGCAGAAGAAGTAGAACACCAAGATTTTATAGCTATTTTCCGCTTGACTGCATATTTATTTGATGTCAGGGTTACAAGGGGAAAGGATTGGCTTAAAATGGAATAAAGAAAAGCAATCTTCGACTGAAAATGTGAAAAATAAAATTTTATGACAAATACGTGAGAAATATATATATATATATATATATATATATATATATATATATATATATATATATATATATATATATATATATATATATATATATATATATATATATATATATATATATATATATATATATATATATATATATATATATATATATATATATATATATATATATATATACAAAAAATAAAAAAATAGTAAAAGAGAAAGCTAACAGAAAAGCAAAAAAAATGAAGAAAATAAGACAGCTGTACTACTTGGCAACTTATCTCACTACTGTTGACAGGTGGATATTTGGTATTTTTTTTTATTATTCAATTATTTCGTGTATCAAACTAACTAACAAGTTAATATAAATGGGAAGGAAACTGATGTGTGTGTGTGATTACCTAATTGTGATTACCTAATTGTGTTTACGGGAAAGAGCCCAAAGCTCGTATCTTCCCGTCTCCTCATCGGTTCCATTTTAGACTAAGTGATACTTATCATACCTGTCCTTAAAACTATGGATTGAGATAGCATTAACTACCTCCTCGCTTAGCCAATTCCAATTATCAACTACTCTTACACTGAAAAAGTATTTCCTTACATCCTGCGAAGAAGTTTTCTTATGAAGCTTCAAACTATGACCTCTAGTTCTAGAGCCAGCCATATCAAAATATCCATCCCTATCCACTCTATCATAACCATGAAGGAATTTAAAGACTGTCACCATATCCCCCCTCACTCTTCTAGCTTCGAGTGATGGTAAGTCTAATTCCCTCAGCCTCTCATCATAACTGAGATTGCGTATTTCTGGCACCAGTTTCGTGGCATGTCTTTGAACTTTTTCAAGCTTAGCTATGTGCTTTTTCAAGTGCGGATTCCAAAAGGGGGCTGCATATTCGAGTTTTGGCCTCACATAGGTTACATAAATATTTCTGAACATTTCCTTGTCCATGTGCCTGAAGGCTACCCTTACATTTGATAAGAATGCATATGCTGCCCTTACTATGCCATTTATATGTATTTCTGGAGACAAATCTGCCAGTATGTTTACTCCTAGATCTCTCTCATTTTCTGTCTCTTGAAGTTGTACTCCAGCCACCGAGTAGTCAAGCTTGGGCCTTCTTGCACTTGTACCCATTCTCATTACCTTACATTATGAAGTATTGAATTTCATTAGCCACTTTTCTGACCACTCATGCAGATTATTTAGATCCTCCTGAAGTTCTCTACCATTGTTCTCGTTTTTTACTTTCTTCACAATCTTTGCATCATCTGCAAACATATTCATGAATGAATTTACAGACTCTGGTAGGTCATTTACATATACAAGGAACAAAAGTGGCCCTAAAACTGAACCCTGTGGAACTCCACTACTAACTCTTCTCCATTCAGACACTGAGTGTCTTACTCTAACCCTCTGTTCCCTTCCTTCTAAGTAAGTTTTTTATCCATTCCAAAACATTTCCACCTATTCTAGCCATTGATTGCAGCTTCCTAATAAGTCTACCATGTGGAACAGTGTCAAACGCTTTCTGGAAGTCTAGGAATATGCAATCTGCCCAGCCCTCTCTTTCCTGTAAGATTTGGCTTACCTCATCATAAAATTCTAATAAGTTTGTTACTGTTGATCTACCTTCTCTGAAGCCATGTTGCCTCACTGACAAAAAGTTGAAGGATTCCAAGTGAAGAGAGATATGTTTCCTTAGTAGTTTCTCCATAACTTTGCAAACTATGCTGGTCAAGGAAACTGGTCTATAGTTCAGAGCCGTATCCCCCGTTCCCTTTTTGATGATAGGTATCACATTTGCTTGTTTCCAGCATCTTGGAATCTCCCCCGACTCCAGTGACTCCTTAAATATGATACTTAGTGCCACTGATATTGTGTTTGCGCATTTTTTAAGCACATGAGGGGATATGTCATCAGGACCTGTAGCTTTATGAACATCTAAATCCATCAGCGCTTTGCATATCTCTGTGGCTGTAAGGTTGATGTTCTCTAATACCGGCCCTTGAGCTTCTGTCACTGCAATCTGACGGGGTGAGGTATTTTCTACTGTAAATACTGACTGAAACTCCTTGTTCAATTCTTTGCAGATCTCTTCATCCGTCTCAGTGATGCTTCCATCCGCTCTCTTTAGCCTTAAAACCTGTTCTTTTACCTTCAGTTTTCCTCTGATAAAGCTGTGGAAAAGCTTGGGATTTTCTTTAGCCTTCCTGGTGATGTCCCTCTCATAGTCTCTCTCTGCCTCTCTCCTTTTACTTAGGTAGTCATTTCTTGCTCTTTTGTAGGTTTGCCAGGCATTTATGTTTTTTCTCCTCCTATACCTTTTCCAGCATTTGCCTCTCCACCCCTTAGCTCTTTTACATCCATTATCGAACCATTTCTCTCTGGCATGAATTACACCTACTTTGGTGACAGGTATGCAGCAATCTACTATCTTCCCATATTTCTCACAAAAGATGTCATACATTTCTTGTACAGATTTGTTGTAAAATAAGGTTCTCCAGTCAATAACTGCAAAAAGCTCATTCATTTTGATGTAATCTCCTTTCGGATAGTTCCTCCTCATGTCCTCAGTGCCTCTACTCTCAGGAAGAATATCTTCAATGATATACTCCATCAACAACACACAGTGGTCACTCTTTCCAATTGGTGGTTCATATTCAATATTTTCAATATCCAACACATTATCTGTGAACACTAGATCAAGTAGTGATGGTTCATCCCCACCTCTGGCCCTTGTTGGTTCCATTATATGTTGGTGTAGGAAATTCCCTTGTACGCAATCTAGGAATCTTGCCCCGAATGAGTCCTCACCACTGTGTGGGTCAAGATTTATCCAATCTATCTCTTTATGATTAAAGTCTCCCATAATCAAAATCCTACATTATTTTTCCCGTGCCATGTTAACAACTGAGTTTATGACTTCAATAGTACCTATATGACTTTCCTCATAAACTTCAAGCCTATTTTGGTTCCTTGGTGGGTTGTATACAACAGTTATTATAATGCTCTCTGACCCAGTATTTATGCGAGCAACAAGAAATTCCTTGAACTCACTTTCTATAGCCAAGTTTATTTCTTCAACTTGAATCCTTTCACTTATGAGCAGTGCTATCCCTCCACCAGTCCTCTCAGATCTTTCAACCCTTAGTATTCTGAAGCCCTTAGGAAAAACCGTGACACTGTTTATGTCCTCACTCAACTTAGTCTCTGTAATTGCTACTATATCTGCCTTACTGTTGTGAATCCTATCTTTTAATTCTACTGCCTTACCAGCTAATCCATCAGCATTTGTGTATAACAATCTTAATGAGGCCCCATCCCCTGATCTTCTGTCATTATCTTCTTTATCTCCCCTTTGTTTGGAAGAACTCTGTAATGAAAATTTTTCTTCTCTTCTTCATTTCTTTCATCATTTAACCTTCTTGCCTCTTGCAACAAGTTTTTGATCTTTCCCATCTCTTCCTGTGTTCTGTATCGTCTAATGAACACTTCTTTGCATTCTTGAAGGTCTTTTAGACTTTTTTTTCTCAACAATATTTCCCTACATGTTTCCCCTCTCTCAAAGGTTACTTTTGTTGGTCTCGGCTTTCCTTCCCTCGAATATTTACCTAGTTGGTGTATGTTTACAATATCCTCAGGACAACAAACTACTCCAAGCTTTCTTATCAGGTCTACAACCCTAGCTTTATTTTCTTCAAGTCTCCCCTGCCATGTTGGCTCCTGGGATTCACTTATGCCTGAGATTACCACTGTCTTCTCCTTATCAAGTGCCTGTCTGATGAGTGGGTTTGCCCTTTCCATCACAACGTCTTTCATTTTTTCGATTACTGTCTCTTTATAGTCAACTGTTTGTATGTTTTCCAGTGCCACCACCTTTACAGCCTCTTTTACTGCCACATTCCCCTTTAGTGCATCAGCAAAGGAAGTTTTCATGGCATCATTTTCCATATTCAGCTCCTGGAACTCTTTTCTGAACTGTTCAATGTTTTCCTTAATCTGGACATTCCAAGCAGCAATCTCGTCTCTCTCAGAAGAGAGCAGTGAACTAACATCTAATTCCTTTAGGTTGTCATTCAGCTGTTTGTTTTTATCTTCTTGTTTAGAAATTCTAGATTCTAGTTGACTCTTTTCCCCTTCCAGCTTCTTTATTCTTTTTTCTAGTTCCTTTCTCTCCTGCCCTTGTGCTTTATTTGCTTCCTCCAAAGATCTTATTTCCTCTCTGAGTGTTTCATTCTCTTTCATTTCTCCATCCATATTCCGAATTTTATCATCAAGGCTTATAACCATTGCCTCTAAATTCTTGATTTTCTGTTTAAGTCCCCTAATGGCTACCCCTCCTACCGACCCATGGATGGGAGAGGTTTGGGACAGAGATGGCGTCATTTTTATGTTCTCCCTCTCACAGAATATAGAAAGAAGACGAGTGTGTGTGTGTACCTAATTGTGCTTACGGGAAAGTCCTATGCTCATAACTGCCAGTCTCCTGTTTGTGTGTGAATACAGTGAAAATGTGATATTGATAATGGAGGTGCAAAGTAGCAGATGTATAGAAGAAAGAGGGGGAAAAACTCCCTTTCCAAAGTACTGCAGGTTTTACTCTACGAAATGCAGAGAGATTCTTTCATTCATGACCAACCTAATCAATATGAATCTCTCTCTCTCTCTCTCTCTCTCTCTCTCTCTCTCTCTCTCTCTCTCTCTCTCTCTCTCTCTCTCTCTCTCTCTCTCTCTCTCTCTCTCAAAGATGTTGTAAGCTGTTTTATCCAGAATCTGCAGTTCGGCTTCTTTTTTTTTTTTTTTTTTTTTAGGTCTGACACCAGGACGGGTAAAAAAAAAAAAAAGAAAACTAAAACTGCCCTTATCGGACCTGGGCACGAAGAGAAGAAAGAGAAACAGAGATGGGAGTATTGTGACTAGTCAGATGTGTAGTGATAATAAGAGATGTGTAACGAATATCCAAGAATATTCGCTGTAGCAGTAGGCTATTCCATGTTTAGAACAATTTATCAATAAAGTGCATTCGGGGACCAAGGTAGCGCAGTGATCTTAACACTCGACTAGGGAGGTGACAGTCGAACCCACCGCAGGGCGTTCGGAAGGGCATCCAGCATTTAGTTCCCCCGCTCCAACCTGCCTGTATCCACCCTCATCATGGGATTAATATTGACAAGAAAAAAATACGCTTTCGCAGGCCACCACTGGGCGTTAGAAAGGGTTTGAAGTCTTGTTCCCCAGCTCCAATCTGTCTGTCTATCCCCATTATGGTGATTAAATGTGACAAAAAAAAAAAGCGATCAAGCCATCCATGGGGAGTTATGAGAAGGACAATATCCAACCTCCATTCCACAGCTCCAATTTGTCCCCATGTCGTATGACTTCCGTCATGCTGAAGCCAGAATCTGAAACTTGTAACAAATCTTGAGGGGTAACGGTTGGTCGAGGGCACAGATATTTTATTACAATGTTTGTAGAAAGTGTCAAGGAGATATATGACCGGAACCTGGAGAGGGTAGGAAAGGCCAGGAAGTTAGCCATTTCCTGAACCACAAGAAACACAAACATGTGGCCCGTACGTATGTACATGCCCTGGAGAGATGCCCAATAGCTCCTCCCCGGAAATAGGAGGGACTCCACTTCGAACCTGGCGTTGATTTGCAGGACTAGATGTCACTTGATTTCATTGGCAGAATTGGATGTCAAGCCACGCCCTGCCCCTGGGGGTATTTCAAGAACCACCCAGGGCAGAGACAGTTAGTTAGAGCTTTGCCCGGGGCACGAATAGATCATAGATTGTGATAGTCATAGGGTGGGGGCATTGAGGCGTCGAAGTTGTGTTGTACTCTAGAATAAATATAAGCAAAGGAATTTACTGCTTGTCCATTCTTACCTTGTAACCGTCAGGTACTAATAATTATAACATAGTAATTTAACATTACGTCAGTGGTGACAAACGGTGAGATAACCCAGTCATCTTACAAAGTGTGAATTCAAATGGAAGTCCAAAATTCATACGACAACTTGGTGGCAGCGCAGTACGGATCATCACGCCTGGAAAACATACAAAGAGACTCTCATATCAGAAGAAACCAGTGCAAAGAAAAGAAAATAAGAATGGCAAAAGCAGAAATCCAACATCTCCCAATTCAAGAAATGAGTGACGAGGCCAAACACCGGAGAATTCTCGAACTGGAGGAGCACGTGTGGCGCCTACAAACTCCTGCCGACGCCGCTCCGTCGAGAAGGAACTTGGTCGACGCCGACAGTGAAACCGACGCCTCAAACATCGACGAACAGCCTGCCGCTCCGAACCCCGTGGTGACACAGGGAACGCAGCAGGCCATGCCCCCACCCCGTGCCCTGGTTGTAAAGACGCCTCGAGTCAAAAATTCACTTTTATACCTCGACGGCGCAAATGTAAAAGACCGTGAATGTCCGTCCATAATTCCCGCGACCGACTTCCTGAAATACTTGGGTCTGCGGATGAGAAGTGACGAGTGCTCAAATAGAGAATATTATAAAACTTTGAAGGAACTATTCCTAAGATATTTCTTAGTAAGCCGAAGTGTGACCGGAGCATTGAGTGAAAATGCCCATTACAAGAAGTATAAGTTGCCGGATCCGACCAAGAAGACGGCGATTCGTCGATTTTACTCGAAGAGAAGAAGGAGAACCCCCTCCTTCCTTGCCTTCTGCCATGAAGTTCTTCAGGACCACCTCCTTAAAATAGCTAAGTACTTGTGATCTGTATCCAGTGAGTAATGGGACAATTAGTAAAAGAAATTGAGGTCGGTGGACGCCGCCATTTTATCTTGTAGTTATGCTTTGACTCCGCCAACCCGCTTATAAGGGGTGTGGCGCTTAATAAGTTGATAAAAGTAGAATTTCTGTACCCATTACTAACATGGATAATTTGTACTAATAGCTATAAGCAGTAATAAACTCCATTTTTGTTATAATTTGAGTAATATAAAGAATTTGCGTTGGAAGTGTGTTCCATTTATTTGTATTAATGCCTAGATTGAATTTTAAGAACGCGAATGTATCGATTTTTAATTGAAAAATTTAATGCACGTGAAATCACTGTTACAGTATATTAATTTCTTAAGTGTAAGAATTATAGTGAGTAATATACTTGAATCCGCTTTTAAGGTTTTACTTAGAACACGTGTGATTTTCGAGAAAGGAATGTGGAAGTGACCATTCGATCTCCCACCCTCGTTATTATAAATCTGTAGTAATTGTACTGATCCTTGATATTTAATGTACGTGAAATCATTGTTATATTAATTTCTTAAAGCGTAAGAAATCGAGTGTTAAGATTGCGCCTGTTTTCAAGGTTCTTTCTTTTTTTGTTTGTTTTTTTTCTCCGGGGGAGTAATGTTTTAGCGAAAGAAAGACATAAATGACAGATTGTTTTTTAATGTTGTTATGATGAAGGGATTAACATTACGATACGTGTGTGGCATTTTATTTTTGAAGAATAAGAAACTTTGTGATATTGTTTAGAGATGAGTTTTTTATTTCGCGCTATGCAGGCGAAAGTAAGAGTAAATTAGAGTAATTTGTGCTGTCCTAGAATAGGGAAGGTTTTTCAGTGTCACCCTAATGTAGCTTCAAGGGAGTAGAATGTTTGTTTGTTCGTTAGAATGGGACCTAGGACTGGTGAGGCAGTCTGTGACCGTGCGGCCCAGCCGAGATTTCACCTTTACTCTCCTTTATCGGGGTAAGGGATGGGAAATTTTCCATAGACAGAGAGAAAGGGAATGCAAGTTTGAATGTGAGCGCATGTGAGCGAATGAGTATAATGAGTGTAATAGGGGTATAATGGGGGGGGTTGCTCTAGGGGGTGAAATCGCGGAAAGCACCGTTAGGAAGCACGATTGGGGAGTCTGCGAGGATCGTTCCCCTGCTCCGCCAGGTCCTTCTGCATGCCATATCAGAGTGTATTTATGGGAGGTGATGCGCTGTTGCAATATCTAGTGAGGGATATGTTTGAGAAAGTAATTCTCCACCTGCCCAGATATGGTTGAAATGCCAAGTTTGTTTTATTTTTGTTTTGTCCCCTACTCCGCCATTGAGATTATTATTCGATTTCCGAGAGATTCCAAGATAGATGTTACGTGATAAAGGACGTGAATCTATGAATGATTCTTTATTTTCTTTGCTAGCTGCAGTATATACATTATCTGTCTGAAGAGATATGTTAGATTGATAAAATAAAACTTTGCGAGTTTTAGCCATGATAATGTTTTATCAAAATTATTTCGGCTTGGTCATAAAGAAAGAGTGAGAGCTGACACGAAATGACAACAAGAATGTTACACAGCTGTATCCCGTATTTGAGAGAGCAGTTATAAGTCAAATTCGAGATAGTAAAAGAATATATATATTTTATGTTTGAATTGTTTATGTACAACTCCGTACGAGATTTTGAAGTTTAAGCAAAATGCATTCTTTACTGTTGCTAATGAAATATACTTTTTGTTTTTATTATTGCATACACAGAGATAGACTTTTTATATTCTTAGATACCCGTTTTTGTTATAGTTCTTTTTGTATTGAAGAAATCTTTAAAATCTTACTTAAAGGATTCTGAAAAGATTATCTAGAGATAACCATGGTTAATCCCTATCATTTTCATGAATTTTAGATTACAATTGAGCTAATTAAAGATAATTGAGATTATTAGAGATTATCCTCTGAGTTCTAAATTTAAAACCAATGATATTTAAGTCATTATAAGACGTCGGTTAAAAAAAAAAAGAAAAAAAAAGATATTTGTGCTTTTGTTGATCGTAGTAAAGATATTGTCACATATGATTTTGGTCTTTTGCTTTAATTTCATCAGAGTGTGTGTGCTTCGACTCAACCCTCTGATTTATAGCAAGAAAAGAATTGTCATTATAGACGAGGATGTGTATGCCGTTACAGTAAAGTCCTTATCAAGATTAAACAGGAAGGAATGGATTTATGCTTCAACAGTTTTGCAGTTGTACCCTAAGTTCTTTTTGCTTTTGTTTTTTTGTTAATCAGGAATGAGAATAGCCGCTGACAATAAACGTAAGACTCTATCGATAGTCATTGCTAACGTTTGTTCACGTTCATTTGTTTATTTATTTTATTATTAGAGATACTCTGCGACAATTTTTTATTTTCAGTACAAGTAAAAGACAGAGGCCCATCTCAGCTGACTTGTGAGTGGAAACCGCAACGTATTTCACGGTCGCCCAGCCTCTCACTCACTCTCTCTCTCTCTCTCTCTCTCTCTCTTTCTCTCTCTCCTACCTTTCACTCGACTCTGAGCCTGACAGAGGCTCCGTTCAATGCTAAAAGAACGTTGCTGTCTTTGATTTTTTTTTGTGTGTTTTTTTCCAGCGACGCTAGGCGATAATTGTGCCTACATTTTATTTCAGTTGATAGATTGTTGCATGCTGTTATTGCATAAATACTACTAAGACATCGGTAGTACCGCCATTTGCATAAATATTTTTGCCACATGTCGCAACTGTTTAGAGAATAGATAGAACTCCCATTGACAAATTGTGGAGCCAGCGAGTTGCCACTTATGCTCTATATACATACATTGATTATGACAGCAGGAATTTAAATATTAAAAGAGACTGTGTTAGAATGAGCATTGCTATGAAGTATAAGTATAGAACTCTGTTCTTACTTCTGAATGTCAGTCTCCATTGTATATATATTGATATTTCTGATTTAGTACATTTATTTTTATTGTTTATTATTCTTATTTTTTTGATCATGATTATTAGTAATGTTATTATGTTGACTGATATTGTTGCTATCTCTCAATGGCCTGTTGCTAATTATTATTTTTGAAATGAAATCAGCAGTAACTTGATGATTTGTATCTTTTATCCGAATTCATACTTGATGTTACTGTAGCCACCGCTAATAAGAATGTTTCTTTAGTGGCTTTTCTCAGCATTTAATGATTGTTCTTTTTGACATTTATAGTAGAGTAATGCTATGTAGCAGTTGCTAAGCCCTAAGTATCTTGGAATAATAATCTAGTTGTGTAGACACATACCTTCCATTACCACCCTATTCCTAGGCAGCCCCGACCTGCAAGTTCTAAAAGTCTTTAGATTTTGTCCGTCAGACAAGTCCCTAGTGCCCATTGAATAGAGATTGCAATCACTTGCAGTTGCAGGGGAGGCCAAGTATAGCCTCGATTACCAACGTATGGCCATTGTTGGTACCCTGAAGTCATAGGGAACCTTTCTTACAACTGTAGTAGTGACAGAGGTTCAAATTTTCATCCCGAGATCTGCTTCGAAGGTACGTGTGGATGGCCGTACGGAAGAGAATCGCTGTGACGTTGCAGGTCTCCTGCGTGGTGGTCTTAGTCAAGATCGGCCGAGGGCGGGACGAGGAAGCCGGGCTGGAAGGATTAGCGGATGGGCCCAGTCCTTGTCCTTTTTGTTTTGCCTATCCGAGTAACGGAGATATGGCAACAAACCTGGGCCTGCAGCAAGGACAGCGAGGGAGTGAAAAAATAGAA
The DNA here is from genome assembly GCA_037179515.1 of Halocaridina rubra. Lineage (NCBI taxonomy): Eukaryota > Metazoa > Arthropoda > Malacostraca > Decapoda > Atyidae > Halocaridina > Halocaridina rubra. The sequence goes on along the minus strand of JAXCGZ010009778.1, from coordinate 24,886 downwards.
TCCCCGAGGGAAACCGTGGAATCGCACCTAGCAAGAATTCATGAGCAAGGGACAGAGAAAACGAAAGTCGTCCTGGACAGAGAAATTAAAAGTCGTCCTAGACAGAGAAATTAAAAGTCGTCCTAGACAGAGAAATTAAAAGTCGTCCTGGACAGAGAAATTAAAAGTCGTCCTGGACAGAGAAATTAAAAGTCGTCCTAGACAGAGAAATTAAAAGTCGTCCTGGACAGAGAAAACGAAAGTCGTCCTAGACAGAGAAATTAAAAGTCGTCCTGGACAGAGAAATTAAAAGTCGTCCTAAGACAGGGAGAACAGTCCTAAAAAATAAAAGTTTTAAACTACTTTAAAAAACCATGTAATCTTGATGAAATCCCAGAAACAAGGAGATCCCCATACAGGTCATAACTGTAGTGAAAAGAGAGGAAAAGAAACACAGAAATATTTTAAAATATTTTAATAATACCTTTAGAAGCCACGTAAACGAGAAAGAAAAATAATCCCTATACATGTCCAAACTTTAGTGAAGAGAGAAAGAAGGGTATTTAAGAATCCCTTATTAGTTAATTAAAGTTACCCCCGTATTAGAACTGAAAAAATGGGAAAGAAAATGTCCCCACCGTCTTTGTCCACTGTGCTAAACGACAAAATATTTTTATTTTTATGTTTATTTTTTTGTTTTACTAGCTTTAAGATAATTTTAAGCGAAAAACTCAGAGTCTCCCTTAGAGATAGTTTTGAATAAGTGCCGTTGATAAATTGTATGATTTGAACTAAGATTAATAAGTTGTTTTTCTGCTTAAATAATATTAGTGTTTTGTTTTAGCATTATTATTATTCGAATTATGATTTAATCTTTGTGTCCATTAAGTTCTCCTATCCATTGGTCTCTGAATAATAATATAATATGAAAGTAACAAATGTTTTGTTTGAGGATAAATTGTATGATTTGCACTAAGATTAATAAGTTGTTTTTCTGCTTAAATAATATTAGTGTTTTGTTTTATCATCATTATTATTTGAATTATGATTTAATCTTTGTGTCCATTAAGTTCTCCTATCCATTGGTCTCTGAATAGTAATATAATATGAAAGTAACAAATGTTTTGTTTGAGGATAAATTGTATGATTTGCACTAAGATTAATAAGTTGTTTTTCTGCTTAAATAATATTAGTGTTTTGTTTTAGCATCATTATTATTTGAATTATGATTTAATCTTTAGGTTCATTAAGTTTTTATATTAAGTGGTCTCTGAATAGTAATTGCATATCGAGACAGTAAATGTTTTGACTTTACACACAGTAAAACATGTTTTGTTTCAGGAGTAGTTTTTAAGGCTTAATTTTAAGACAAATCAATGCCCCTAATAATGATAGGAATAGAATTTATTAAGATAAGGTCTCTTATAGAAATTACTGTTGATGTTATGGTCTATATCATTTTAAATGTGTATACATGCCAATACTCTACCTCATTTGTTTGCTAATGTGCTACATAAGTCATGATTTTACCGTAATTAACTCAATTTAGTCTTTTAAAGAAACGAGAGAAGTAGATGAATTAATGTTTTGATTTAAACTGACTTTTGATCTTAATTAATGTTTGACATTAGTTACACACTGAAATTATATTGTTTAAAGTTATGTTTGTTTGGATATAAGAATATGTTTGTATTACAGATTTCTGTAGAAGTACTATATATATGTTATGTTTGTGTAATTTGTATAGGATTCATAGAAATAGGAATTCTTAGATGATAGCTTAAATAATTCGGCCCCATTTCTATTGTAAACTAATGTTAGCTAGGATATGTCCAAGAGCTCCCGGAAAATTAGCCCATGCTTCGACTGAAATAAGAGATATTTCAGTTTTGGTTGGGAGGGATGTCGTATGACTTCCGTCATGCTGAAGCCAGAATCTGAAACTTGTAACAAATCTTGAGGGGTAACGGTTGGTCGAGGGCACAGATATTTTATTACAATGTTTGTAGAAAGTGTCAAGGAGATATATGACCGGAACCTGGAGAGGGTAGGAAAGGCCAGGAAGTTAGCCATTTCCTGAACCACAAGAAACACAAACATGTGGCCCATACGTATGTACATGCCCTGGAGAGATGCCCAATAGCTCCTCCCCGGAAATAGGAGGGACTCCACTTCGAACCTGGCGTTGATTTGCAGGACTAGATGTCACTTGATTTCATTGGCAGAATTGGATGTCAAGCCACGCCCTGCCCCTGGGGGTATTTCAAGAACCACCCAGGGCAGAGACAGTTAGTTAGAGCTTTGCCCGGGGCACGAATAGATCATAGATTGTGATAGTCATAGGGTGGGGGCATTGAGGCGTCGAAGTTGTGTTGTACTCTAGAATAAATATAAGCAAAGGAATTTACTGCTTGTCCATTCTTACCTTGTAACCGTCAGGTACTAATAATTATAACATAGTAATTTAACATTACGTCAGTGGTGACAAACGGTGAGATAACCCAGTCATCTTACAAAGTGTGAATTCAAATGGAAGTCCAAAATTCATACGACACCCAACTATGGGAATTAACAATGACACAAACGTAAAAAAATAAAATTAAAAAAAGAGGATTCTTTATTTCTATTCAAACATTCCCCAGACATAAGAAATTATGTCGATATAGACTAATATGGTTCTTTCATCCATAGTTATGCATGATGATGCCTTAACGCTCCTACCTGCAAATATTCGTCTCAATGACATTTCAATATTACTAGGCGCTAAATATTCATTCATATATATATATATATATATATATATATATATATATATATATATATATATATATATATATATATATATATATATATATATATATATATATATATATATATATATATATATATATATATATATATATATATATATATATATAAAGACTACATTAGAATTATCCTGAATAATAAAGATTTACGTTTTGTGAATCAAATTACTTTTCACAAACCAGGTAAAAGAAAGTCGCAGGTAAAAATGTATAAGCTATCCTAACCTAACCTGCAAATTTTACAGATTTTACTTGTACACATAAATGAATCCTGGTAGTAAAAAGTCACAGGCAAAAAACCCATTTCAACCTAACCTGCAAATTTTAACCCATTTTTTTTCCTGTGGCTTCATTACCGGCCACGACATAAAATAACTCCTTCAAACATAATAACGAAATAATATTGAGAACAAAGAAATTTACAAATATGAGTGTGGAGATATACATACATACATACAACCCACACACATATCTAAGTATCTATCTATCTATCCCTTTATATATACGTATATATGTATGTATGTATTTATAAACACTAAGGATAAAACAGAATACCAGAAATTAAATGCTGCTCCAGTCACCGACACCATAAAACCTCTATGCCAAAGCAAATGTAATGAGTTCAGTTGTTTCTCTCAAATACCATCTTTGACTCTCCTCCAAACTCTTCCTTTTTTCATCGAAATATTTCTTTTTTATGTGTGTGTATGTGTTGAACCTCTTTTAGTCCGTTTCATCTATAAATATTACACATCACTGATTGGAAAAAAAAAAGATAAATCCTTTCTCTATACGGCCAGTATTACATATATACATATATGGTGTGAAGTATAAAAAAAAGAAGCTGAATATATTAATAAGTATTATAATAATTTGCTTATGAAGTGATGATTATGAGGAGCCTATTCATTGCCACAACAGATAATAATCCTACAGCAAGTTAAGGTAACGACTTTTCCCCCCCAATATATCAAATAACCCCCATGAGTTAGTTTAGATTAGGCATTAATTTGACCTAACCTAAACTAACTTAACCAAACCTAACCAATTGTCAGGGTTATTTAATGTACTGGAAATCGTTATCTTGACTTGATGTGATTATCCATCCTTCCCTTAGTTAGTTAAGGCAGAAGACAATTTTTCTTAAGTTCAAATGACAAGGTTATCGTTCCAAGTCGGGTTGTTACTTTAAGCAAAACTTCTCATAGGTTGAATCTCCCACCGAAAATACTCTATTTCATGACACGTTTAAAATTTTTATGGCTTCATTATAAGGTTTATGTTTTGTAGAGCAATTATTTTTTAACAAAGCTACTATGTACACAAAAATGCCCCCTTCAATACAATAAATAATACCAAGAACCAAAAAAAGAAAAACTATGAAATATCTCAAATATTATAAAAACAGAACGGCCTCAACTACGTTGACGTAAAAACCCAATTTACAAGACCTTAAAAAAAAAAAAAAAGTCAACCTTGGTTAACGCAACTTATACATGAAGTGTTGAATATGAGAGGGGGGGGGATAGGCTTTCAGCTCATTTACTGATGTCTGTCATCGAACTCATTTTGCTTCATGCGAGACCACACACACACGTTGTAGTATATGGTAAGACAGAGTTTGCTGAACTTAATAGAACCCGGAATTATCTGTAGTGTTTATATGAGAAAACAAATACTCTATTCAAAATAATCACATTATTATTATAAACATGAAACTCATTAAATTTTCCCAAATATTATTTTTGTGCCATAAGACATGACAACAATATCGGACCAAAGATAAAAAGATTTAATTTCATCCAAAGACAAGAGCAATATCATAAAATAAAAACCATCGCTTCTCCCTTTACTACTCGACATGGAAATGTTCTCGAGAAATTAATACAAATCTAAGTATGATTCATTCTGATTAGGAGACATTGTAAATATATATATATATATATATATATATATATATATATATATATATATATATATATATATATATATATATATATATATATCCTTCCTTCCTTCCTTCCTACCACAGGTAGGCTTTTTAGCCTGTCAGTGCGGAGCATCTCCATTCCGCTCTGTCCCGGAAGATATCCTCCTCCT
>JAXCGZ010009778.1:0-17500 GCA_037179515.1 Halocaridina rubra | reverse complement strand
GCCAATTCCAATTATCAACTACTCTTACACTGAAAAAGTATTTCCTTACATCCTGCAAAGAAGTTTTCTTACGAAGCTTCAAACTATGACCTCTAGTTCTAGAGCCAGCCATATCAAAATATCGATCCCTATCCACTCTATCATAACCATGAAGGAATTTAAAGACTGTCACCATATCCCCCCTCACTCTTCTAGCTTCGAGTGATGGTAAGTCTAATTCCCTCAGCCTCTCATCATAACTGAGATTGCGTATTTCTGGCACCAGTTTCGTGGCATGTCTTTGAACTTTTTCAAGCGTAGCTATGTGCTTTTTCAAGTGCGGATTCCAAAAGGGGGCTGCATATTCGAGTTTTGGCCTCACATAGGTTACATAAATATTTCTGAACATTTCCTTGTCCATGTGCCTGAAGGCTACCCTTACATTTGATAAGAATGCATATGCTGCCCTTACTATGCCATTTATATGTATTTCTGGAGACAAATCTGCCAGTATGTTTACTCCTAGATCTCTCTCATTTTCTGTCTCTTGAAGTTGTACTCCAGCCACCGAGTAGTCAAGCTTGGGCCTTCTTGCACTTGTACTCATTCTCATTACCTTACATTTTGAAGTATTGAATTTCATTAGCCACTTTTCTGACCACTCATGCAGATTATTTAGATCCTCCTGAAGTTCTCTACCATTGTTCTCGTTTTTTACTTTCTTCACAATCTTTGCATCATCTGCAAGCATATTCATGAATGAATTTACAGACTCTGGTAGGCCATTTACATATACAAGGAACAAAAGTGGCCCTAAAACTGAACCCTGTGGAACTCCACTACTAACTCTTCTCCATTCAGACACTGAGTGTCTTACTCTAACCCTCTGTTCCCTTCCTTCTAAGTAAGTTTTTATCCATTCCAAAACATTTCCACCTATTCTAGCCATTGATTACAGCTTCCTAATAAGTCTCCCATGTGGAACAGTGTCAAACGCTTTCTGGAAGTCTAGGAATATGTAATCTGCCCAGCCCTCTCTTTCCTGTAAGATTTGGCTTACCTCATCATAAACTTCTAATAAGTTTGTTACTGTTGATCTACCTTCTCTGAAGCCATGTTGCCTCACTGACAAAAAGTTGAAGGATTCCAAGTGAAGAGAGATATGTTTCCTTAGTAGTTTCTCCATAACTTTGCAAACTATGCTGGTCAAGGAAACTGGTCTATAGTTCAGAGCCGTATCCCTCCTTCCCTTTTTGAAGATAGGTATCACATTTGCTTGTTTCCAGCATCTTGGAAACTCCCCCGACTCCAGTGACTCCTTAAATATGATACTTAGTGCCACTGATATTGTGTTTGCGCATTTTTTAAGCACATGAGGGGATATGTCATCAGGACCTGTAGCTTTATGAACATCTAAATCCATCAGCGCTTTGCATACCTCTGTGGCTGTAAGGTTGATGTTCTCTAATACCGGCCCTTGAGCTTCTATCACTGCAATCTGAGGGGGTGGGGTATTTTCTACTGTAAATACTGACTGAAACTCCTTGTTCAATTCTTTGCAGATCTCTTCATCCGTCTCAGTGATGCTTCCATCCGCTCTCTTTAGCCTTAAAACCTGTTCTTTTACCTTCAGTTTTCCTCTGATAAAGCTGTGGAAAAGCTTGGGATTTTCTTTAGCCTTCCTGGTGATGTCCCTCTCATAGTCTCTCTCTGCCTCTCTCCTTTTATTTAGGTAGTCATTTCTTGCTCTTTTGTAGGTTTGCCAGGCATTTATATTTTTTCTCCTCCTATTCCTTTTCCAGCATTTGTCTCTCCACTCCTTAGCTCTTTTACACCCATTATCGAACCATTTCTCTCTGGCATGAATTACACCTACTTTGGTGACAGGTATGCAGCAATCTACTATCTTCCCATATTTCTCACAAAAGATGTCATACATTTCTTGTACAGATTTGTTGTAAAATAAGGTTCTCCAGTCAATAACTGCAAAAAGCTCATTCATTTTGATGTAATCTCCTTTCGGATAGTTCCTCCTCATGTCCTCAGTGCCTCTACTCTCAGGAAGAATATCTTCAATGATATACTCCATCAACAACACACAGTGGTCACTCTTTCCAATTGGTGGTTCATACTCCATTTTTTCAATATCCAACACATTATCTGTGAACACTAGATCAAGTAGTGATGGTTCATCCCCACCCCTGGCTCTTGTTGGTTCCATTACATGTTGGTGCAGGAAATTCCCTTGTACGCAATCTAGGAATCTTGCCCCGAATGAGTCCTCACCACCGTGTGGGTCAAGATTTATCCAATCTATCTCTTTACGATTAAAGTCTCCTATAATCAAAATCCTACATTTTTTTTCCCGTGCCATGTTAACAACTGAGTTTATGACTTCAATAGTACCTATATGACTTTCCTCATAAACTTCAAGCCTATTTTGGTTCCTTGGTGGGTTGTATACAACAGTTATTATAATGCTCTCTGACCCAGTATTTATGCGAGCAACAAGAAATTCCTTGAACTCACTTTCTATAGCCAAGTTTATTTCTTCGACTTGAATCCTCTCACTTATGAGCAGTGCTATCCCTCCACCAGTCCTCTCAGATCTTTCAACCCTTAGTATTCTGAAGCCCTTAGGAAAAACTGTGACACTGTTTATGTCCTCACTCAACTTAGTCTCTGTAATTGCTACTATATCTGCCTTACTGTTGTGAATCCTATCTTTTAATTCTACTGCCTTACCAGCTAATCCATCAGCATTTGTGTATAACAATCTTAATGAGGCCCCATCCCCTGATCTTCTGTCATTATCTTCTTTATCTCCCCTTTGTCTGGAAGAACTCTGTAATGAAAATTTTTCTTCTCTTCTTCATTTCTTTCATCATTTAACCTTCTTGCCTCTTGCAACAAGTTTTTGATCTTTCCCATCTCTTCCTGTGTTCTGTATCATCTAATGAAAACTTCTTTGAATTCTTGAAGGTCTTTTAGACTTTTTTTTCTCAACAATATTTCCCTACATGTTTCCCCTCTCTCAAAGGTTACTTTTGTTGGTCTCGGCTTTCCTTCCCTCGAATATTTACCTAGTTGGTGTATGTTTACAATATCCTCAGGACCACATACTACTCCAAGCTTTCTTATCAGGTCTACAACCCTAGCTTTATTTTCTTCAAGTCTCCCCTGCTATGTTGGGTCCTGGGATTCGCTTATGCCTGAGATTACCACTGTCTTCTCCTTATCAAGTGCCTGTCTGATGAGTGGGTTTGCCCTTTCCATCACAACGTCTTTCATTTTTTCGATTACTGTCATTTTATAGTCAACTGTTTGTATGTTTTCCAGTGCCACCACCTTTACAGTCTCTTTTACTGCCACATTCCCCTTTAGTGCATCAGCAAAGGAAGTTTTCATGGCATCATTTTCCATATTCAGCTCCTGGAACTCTTTTCTTAACTGTTCAATGTTTTCCTTAATCTGGACATTCCAAGCAGCAATCTCGTCTCTCTCAGAAGAGAGCAGTGAACTAACATCTAATTCCTTTAGGTTGTCATTCAGCTGTTTGTTTTTATCTTCTTGTTTAGAAATTCTAGATTCTAGTTGACTCTTTCCCCTTCCAGCTTCTTTATTCTTTTTTCTAGTTCCTTTCTCTCCTGCCCTTGTGCTTTATTTGCTTCCTCCAAAGATCTTATTTGCTCTCTGAGTGTTTCATTCTCTTTCATTTCTCCATCCATATTCCGAATTTTATCATCAAGGCTTATAACCTTTTCCTCTAAATTCTTTATTTTCTGTTTAAGTCTCCTAATGGCTACCCCTCCTACCGACCCATGGATGGGAGAGGTTTGGGACAGAGATGACGTCATTTTTATGTTCTCCCTCTCACAGAATATAGAAAGAAGACGAGAAAGAGGAAAAAAAAAAGAGAAAAACTTTTAATTAAGCTTCACACAGAATTTTTATATCTCCATATAAGTGCTATTTAGTGACTCAGTTTATCTCTTTTCTGGTAACACACATCTTAACTTAAAAACTTGACCATGGTAATTTAAGGATAAAAAGAAAAAGAAAAAAAAATGCAACCAAACAAAAGTCAAACCTGAAGGAAAAATTCAAACCTGTGTCTGAGGTGGCACCCACTTGTTTCTACTATATATTCTTCCTAACTGATAAACTCACTTGCTAACCAAGATATGTTATCACAGGATTAGTGTCTGTGTGTGTGTGATTAACTAATTGTGATTACTTAATTGTGTTTACGGGAAAGAGCCCAAAGCTCGTATCTTCCCGTCTCCTGATCGCTTCCATTTTATACTTAGTGATACTTATCATACCTGTCCTTAAAACTATGGATTGAAATAGCATTAACTACCTCCTCGCTTAGCCAATGCCAATTATCAACTACTCTTACACTGAAAAAGTATTTCCTTACATCCTGCAAAGAAGTTTTCTTACGAAGCTTCAAACTATAACCTCTAGTTCTAGAGCCAGCCATATCAAAATATCGATCCCTATCCACTCTATCATAACCATGAAGGAATTTAAAGACTGTAACCATATCTCCCCTCATTCTTCTAGCTTCGAGTGATGGTAAGTCTAATTCCCTCAGCCTCTCATCATAACTGAGATTGCGTATTTCTGGCACCAGTTTCGTGGCATGTCTTTGAACTTTTTCAAGCTTAGCTATGTGCTTTTTCAAGTGCGGATTCCAAAAGGGGGCTGCATATTCGAGTTTTGGCCTCACATAGGTTACATAAATATTTCTAAACATTTCCTTATCCATGTGCCTGAAGGCTACCCTTACATTTGATAAGAATGCATATGCTGCCCTTACTATGCCATTTATATGTATTTCTGGAGACAAATCTGCCAGTATGTTTACTCCTAGATCTCTCTCATTTTCTGTCTCTTGAAGTTGTACTCCAGCCACCGAGTAGTCAAGCTTGGGCCTTCTTGCACTTGTACTCATTCTCATTACCTTACATTTTGAAGTATTGAATTTCATTAGCCATTTTTCTGACCACTCATGCAGATTATTTAGATCCTCCTGAAGTTCTCTACCATTGTTCTCGTTTTTTACTTTCTTCACAATCTTTGCATCATCTGCAAACATATTCATGAGTGAATTTACAGACTCTGGTAGGTCATTTACATATACAAGGAACAAAAGTGGCCCTAAAACTGAACCCTGTGGAATTCTACTTCTAACTCTTCTCCATTCAGACACTGAGTGTCTTACTCTAACCCTCTGTTCCCTTCCTTCTAAGTAAGTTTTTATCCATTCCAAAACATTTCCACCTATTCTAGCCATTGATTGCAGCTTCCTAATAAGTCTCCCATGTGGAACAGTGTCAAACGCTTTCTGGAAGTCTAGGAATATGCAATCTGCCCAGCCCTCTCTTTCCTGTAAGATTTGGCTTACCTCATTATAAAATTCTAATAAGTTTGTTACTGTTGATCTACCTTCTCTGAAGCCATGTTGCCTCACTGACAAAAAGTTGAAGGATTCCAAGTGAAGAGAGATATGTTTCCTTAGTAGTTTCTCCATAACTTTGCAAACTATGCTGGTCAAGGAAACTGGTCTATAGTTCAGAGCCGTATCCCTCCTTCCCTTTTTGAAGGTAGGTATCACATTTGCTTGTTTCCAGCATCTTGAAATCTCCCCCGACTCCAGTGACTCCTTAAATATGATATTTAGTGCCACTGACATTGTGTTTGCGCATTTTTTAAGCACATGAGGGGATACGTCATCAGGACCTGTAGCTTTATGAACATCTAAATCCATCAGCGCTTTGCATACCTCTGTGGCTGTAAGGTTGATGTTCTCTAATACCGGCCCTTGAGCTTCTATCACTGCCATCTGAGGGGGTGGGGTATTTTCTACTGTAAATACTGACTGAAACTCCTTGCTCAATTCTTTGCAGATCTCTTCATCCGTCTCAGTGATGCTTCCATTCGCTCTCTTTAGCCTTAAAACCTGTTCTTTTACCTTCAGTTTTCCTCTGATAAAGCTGAGGAAAAGCTTGGGATTTTCTTTAGCCTTCCTGGTGATGTCCCTCTCATAGTCTCTCTCTGCCTCTCTCCTTTTACTTAGGTAGTCATTTCTTGCTCTTTTGTAGGCTTGCCAGGCATTTATGTTTTTTCTCCTCCTATGCCTTTTCCAGCATTTGTCTCTCCACTCCTTAGCTCTTTTACACCCATTATCGAACCATTTCTCTCTGGCATGAATTACACCTACTTTGGTGACAGGTATGCAGCAATCTACTATCTTCCCATATTTCTCACAAAAGATGTCATACATTTCTTGTACAGATTTGTTGTAAAATAAGGTTCTCCAGTCAATAACTGCAAAAAGCTCATTCATTTTGATGTAATCTCCTTTCGGATAGTTCCTCCTCATGTCCTCAGTGCCTCTACTCTCAGGAAGAATATCTTCAATGATATACTCCATCAACAACACACAGTGGTCACTCTTTCCAATTGGTGGTTCATACTCAATTTTTTCAATATCCAACACATTATCTGTGAACACTAGATCAAGTAGTGATGGCTCATCCTCACCCCTGGCTCTTGTTGGTTCCATTACATGTTGGTGTAGGAAATTCCCTTGTACGCAATCTAGGAATCTTGCCCCGAATGAGTCCTCACCACTGTGTGGGGCAAGATTTATCCAATCTATATCTTTATGATTAAAGTCTCCCATAATCAAAATCCTACATTTTTTTTCCTGTGCCATGTTAACAACTGAGTTTATGACTTCAATAGTACCTATATGACTTTCCTCATAAACTTCAAGCCTATTTTGGTTCCTTGGTGGGTTGTATACAACAGTTATTATAATGCTCTCTGACCCAGTATTTATGCGAGCAACAAGAAATTCCCTGAACTCACTTTCTATAGCCAAGTTTATTTCTTCGACTTGAATCCTTTCACTTATGAGCAGTGCTATCCCTCCACCAGTCCTCTCAGATCTTTCAACCCTTAGTATTCTGAAGCCCTTAGGAAAAACCGTGACACTGTTTATGTCCTCACTCAACTTAGTCTCTGTAATTGCTACTATATCTGCCTTACTGTTGTGAATCCTATCTTTTAATTCTACTGCCTTACCAGCTAATCCATCAGCATTTGTGTATAACAATCTTAATGAGGCCCCATCCCCTGATCTTCTGTCATTATCTTCTTTATCTCCCCTTTGTCTGGAAGAACTCTGTAATGAAAATTTTTCTTCTCTTCTTCATTTCTTTCATCATTTAACCTTCTTGCCTCTTGGAACAAGTTTTTGATCTTTCCCATCTCTTCCTGTGTTCTGTATCGTCTAATGAAAACTTCTTTGAATTCTAGAAGGTCTTTTAGACTTTTTTTTTCTCAACAATATTTCCCTACATGTTTCCCCTCTCTCAAAGGTTACTTTTGTTGGTCTCGGCTTTCCTTCCCTCGAATATTTACCTAGTTGGTGTATGTTTACAATATCCTCAGGACCACATACTACTCCAAGCTTTCTTATCAGGTCTACAACCCTAGCTTTATTTTCTTCAAGTCTCCCCTGCCATGTTGGGTCCTGGGACTCGCTTATGCCTGAGATTACCACTGTCTTCTCCTTATGAAGTGCCTGTCTGATGAGTGGGTTTGCCCTTTCCATCACAACGTCTTTCATTTTTTTGATTACTGTCTCTTTATAGTCAACTGTTTGTATGTTTTCCAGTGCCACCACCTTTACAGCCTCTTTTACTGCCACATTCCCCTTTAGTGCATCAGCAAAGGAAGTTTTCATGGCATCATTTTCCATATTCAGCTCCTGGAACTCTTTTCTGAACTGTTCAATGTTTTCCTTAATCTGGACATTCCAAGCAGCAATCTCGTCTCTCTCAGAAGAGAGCAGTGAACTAACATCTAATTCCTTTAGGTTGTCATTCAGCTGTTTGTTTTTATCTTCTTGTTTAGAAATTCTAGATTCTAGTTGACTCTTTTCCCCTTCCAGCTTCTTTATTCTTTTTTCTAGTTCCTTTCTCTACAGCCCTTGAGCGTGTGTGTGTGAATACCTAATTGTGTTTACGGGAAAGAGCCCAAAGCTCGTATCTTCCCGTCTCCTGATCGCTTCCATTTTATACTTAGTGATACTTATCATACCTGTCCTTAAAACTATGGATTGAGATAGCATTAACTACCTCCTCGCTTAGCCAATTCCAATTATCAACTACTCTTACACTGAAAAAGTATTTCCTTACATCCTGCAAAGAAGTTTTCTTACGAAGCTTCAAACTATGACCTCTAGTTCTAGAGCCAGCCATAACAAAATATCGATCCCTATCCAATCTATCATAACCATGAAGGAATTTAAAGACTGTCACCATATCCCCCCTCATTCTTCTAGCTTCGAGTGATGGTAAGTCTAATTCCCTCAGCCTCTCATCATAACTGAGATTGCGCATTTCTGGCACCAGTTTCGTGGCATGTCTTTGAACTTTTTCAAGCTTAGCTATGTGCTTTTTCAAGTGCGGATTCCAAAAGGGGGCTGCATATTCGAGTTTTGTCCTCACATAGGTTACATAAATATTTCTGAATATTTCCTTGTCCATGTGCCTGAAGGCTACCCTTACATTTGATAAGAATGCATATGCTGCCCTTACTATGTCATTTATATGTATATCTGGAGACAAATCTGCCAGTATGTTTACTCCTAGATCTCTCTCATTTTCTGTCTCTTGAAGTTGTACTCCAGCCACCGAGTAGTCAAGCTTGGGCCTTCTTGCACTTGTACCCATTCTCATTACCTTACATTTTGAGGTATTGAATTTCATTAGCCACTTTTCTGACCACTCATGCAGATTATTTAGATCCTCCTGAAGTTCTCTACCATTGTTCTCGTTTTTTACTTTCTTCACAATCTTTGCATCATCTGCAAACATATTCATGAATGAATTTACAGACTCTGGTAGGTCATTTACATATACAAGGAACAAAAGTGGCCCTAAAACTGAACCCTGTGGAACTCCACTACTAACTCTTCTCCATTCAGACACTGAGTGTCTTACTCTAACCCTCTGTTCCCTTCCTTCTAAGTAAGTTTTTATCCATTCCAAAACATTTCCACCTATTCTAGCCATTGATTGCAGCTTCCTAATAAGTCTCCCATGTGGAACAGTGTCAAACGCTTTCTGGAAGTCTAGGAATATGCAATCTGCCCAGCCCTCTCTTTCCTGTAAGATTTGGCTTACCTCATCATAAAATTCTAATAAGTTTGTTACTGTTGATCTACCTTCTCTGAAGCCATGTTGCCTCACTGACAAAAAATTGAAGGATTCCAAGTGAAGAGAGATATGTTTCCTTAGTAGTTTCTCCATAACTTTGCAAACTATGCTGGTCAAGGAAACTGGTCTATAGTTCAGAGCCGTATCCCTCCTTCCCTTTTTGAAGATAGGTATCACATTTGCTTGTTTCCAGCATCTTGAAATCTCCCCCAACTCCAGTGACTCCTTAAATATGATACTTAGTGCCACTGATATTGTGTTTGCGCATTTTTTAAGCACATGAGGGGATATGTCATCAGGACCTGTAGCTTTATGAACATCTAAATCCATCAGCGCTTTGCATACCTCTGTGGCTGTAAGGTTGATGTTCTCTAATACCGGCCCTTGAGCTTCTATCACTGCAATCTGAGGGGGTGGGGTATTTTCTACTGTAAATACTGACTGAAACTCCTTGTTCAATTCTTAGCAGATCTCTTCATCCATCTCAGTAATGCTTCCATCCGCTCTCTTTAGCCTTAAAACCTGTTCTTTTACCTTCAGTTTTCCTCTGATAAAGCTGTGGAAAAGCTTGGGATTTTCTTTAGCCTTCCTGGTGATGTCCCTCTCATAGTCTCTCTCTGCCTCTCTCCTTTTACTTAGGTAGTCATTTCTTGCTCTTTTGTAGGTTTGCCAAGCATTTATGTTTTTTCTCCTCCTATACCTTTTCCAGCATTTGTCTCTCCACTCCTTAGCTCTTTTACACCCATTATCGAACCATTTCTCTCTGGCATGAATTACACCTACTTTGGTGACAGGTATGCAGCAATCTACTATCTTCCCATATTTCTCACAAAAGATGTCATACATTTCTTGTACAGATTTGTTGTAAAATAAGGTTCTCCAGTCAATAACTGCAAAAAGCTCATTCCTTTTGATGTAATCTCCTTTCGGATAGTTCCTCCTCATGTCCTCAGTGCCTCTACTCTCAGGAAGAATATCTTCAATGATATACTCCATCAACAACACACTGTGGTCACTCTTTCCAATTGGTGGTTCATACTCAATTTTTTCAATATCCAACACATTATCTGTGAACACTAGATGTGTGTGTGTGTGTGTGTGTGTGTGTGTATCACACCAAAAGACATTTCTTACTTAATTGCATGAGATGTCTTCATGGTTTAAAATACTTATAATAATAATTGCAGCGTAACGAATTAGCTGAATATTTACAAAGGATTCGTCTCTCTCTTGTCTTATAATGCTTTGGTCCGTGTCTAAGGCCAATCCTGCGGAACCTCTCTTGTGGTCTAAACATTCATTACAAGCTGGAGACGAAGAATGAAGCTCAGGCCGTTAAATGATAAGAATGTTTTGCTCTTTCGCTACGTAGAATGTTAAGGGTGGATCTCTTTATTTTGCTCATCATTTTAACGAGATTTTAATAATAATAATAATAATAATAATAATAATAATAATAATAATAATAATAATAATAATAATAATAATAATAATAAGTAGTAGTAGTAGAAGTTTGCTTCTGCAAAACTAACCAGAAAAATTCGTGAAATTCATGTGTTTTGAGGCTTCGTTAGCAAGGTTATTTTACCCCCGGGATAGATAATCGTTGCTGACGGTCATTATTGCTTGTTCTAATTTTTACATATATTTTTTCCATTGTTTCGTATTTTCATTTCACGTTTTTAGGGTGTGAGAGTAAATGTTCACCTTAAAATACTACTCCTACTACTAATGCTACTACCACTAATAACAATAATAATACTAGAAATAATCATTATTACTATTATAATTATTATAACTATCATTATCATTATAAGATTAGATTGATGGAGAAAATTAATTTATATGCATAAAATTGTGTTTGGCGGAATAGGCCTTCTTTAGGGTGGGAAGAAATTCATACGAGAATTTTTTACCCATGAACCATTGTGCCAACTGTATCTACTAATTGCTTAGAGTATTTTTGTATTAAAAACTAGAGCCTAACCATATTGCCTAACCTAGTCATAATGTTTAGCCTTATCATAATAAATAATTTAATCATTGTTTAACCTGACCTTCAAAAAGCGTAGGTTAAAAGTATAGGTTCACAGAGTGGGTGTTTTAGATCCTTTTTCAAGAAATATCTTCATTTCCCCCCAAAAGACATTCTAATATAATTCGTACAATGGCTAACAAATGAATAGGACATGACGTTGAGATCAGATTGACGATAATAGGCCTATACAATGAAAAGCTACTTAAATATTTCTGTTTTATTTGACGAAATCCATCGTATACCAAATCACCATTTAAGGTATATTCACATTATTGAAAATAAAATTTCTAGGTGGTAGATGTAGACAAGTGGTAACGCTCACGAATTGGATTATTAGCTCGTGGGTTCGAGGCCAACCACGGCTGAGGTCAGAAAGGGCATTTACTCAGGGAAACAGTCACACATGCTAAAACCAAAGCCCTTTGAAAGAAGGCACCGTACTAGCCCTTAACAGAGAAGGGGTTTCGTGACGTAAAACGAATCACATCGCATCAATATCGAACTGAATATATATATATATATATATATATATATATATATATATATATATATATATATATATATATATATATATATATATATATATATATTTTTTTTTTTTTTTTTTTTTTTTTTTTTTTCCGGTGTTATGTCACGGACTCACTTTTCTTGGTTCCGGTTTTACGTCACGGACTCCCTTATCAACCAAGGGCAAGGACGGTTGCCTTCTTGCGAAGGACTTGTTTTGGCAGATGTAATCCTTACGCTGAGTGCATGCCTTTGCTAACCTCAGACCGTGGGCTAAGACGGTTGCCTTCTTATGAAGGACTTGTTTTTAGAAATGTTTACTAATTATAATTATAGATAAGTTCAAGCTTTCGTTTTCCACTGAAATTATCTTCAAAGTACCAACTGTGCAACATTCGTTTTGTAGAGCTCTCTCTCTCTCTCTCTCTCTCTCTCTACAACAGGAGGCTACATCATCAGTACCTTGAAGATGGTTCGAGTGGTAAGCGAAAAACCTTCTTCTCTTGCTAATTTAATCAGAACCCCCCCCCCCTCATATCATCATCTACACATACAACTGTTCACTTCAGTAAAAGACATAACACAATATCGACTTTAAATATTCATAATTAATGAACTAGAATATGCTATAGACTACGTGTATGTGTGTGTTTGTGTGTGTGTTGAGGAAGTGGCGCGGAGGTGTCTCGGACAACAAAAAGGAAATCTCAGGATGCGAGGAGGGGGGGAGGGAGTAGAGGGCAGGGCAAACTTCGTTATAAACGAAGTTTGAAAAATGAGTGACACCAGAACGCCCCCCCCCCAATATATATATATATATATATATATATATATATATATATATATATATATATATATATATATATATATATATATATATATATATATATATATATATATATATATATATATATATATATATATATATATATATATATATATATATATATATATATATATATATATATATATATATATATATATATATATATATATATATATATATGTATATATATACACACACACATTGTTTTATACATATATATATATATATATATATATATATATATATATATATATATATATATATATATATATATATATATATATATATATAACCAAATAACACATTATATATGTGAAAACATGAATCATTTTTTACCCCGACCGGGACTCGAACCTAGGACTTATGATTACTAAGTCAAGGCGCTACCACTACACCACAGAAGGTTAAAAGGAACCCAACCTTATAGCTTATATCTGCTATACTTAGGAATGAACGCATTCTAACTGAATGCCACTATGTTCATATTACAGATTCCCCAACCTCACTCGTGGCTTCATTTTAGCATTTAATTCAATTCCCAATCTCATTCGGGCCATGAAATAACCAAATAACACATTATATATGTGAAAACATGAATCATTTTTTACCCCGACCGGGACTCGAACCTAGGACTTATGATTACTAAGTCAAGGCGCTACCACTACACCACAGAAGGTTAAAAGGAACCCAACCTTATAGCTTATATCTGCTATACTTAGGAATGAACGCATTCTAACTGAATGCCACTATGTTCATATTACAGATTCCCCAACCTCACTCGTGGCTTCATTTTAGCATTTAATTCAATTCCCAATCTCATTCGGGCCATGAAATAACCAAATAACACATTATATATGTGAAAACATGAATCATTTTTTACCCCGACCGGGACTCGAACCTAGGACTTATGATTACTAAGTCAAGGCGCTACCACTACACCACAGAAGGTTAAAAGGAACCCAACCTTATAGCTTATATCTGCTATACTTAGGAATGAACGCATTCTAACTGAATGCCACTATGTTCATATTACAGATTCCCCAACCTCACTCGTGGCTTCATTTTAGCATTTAATTCAATTCCCAATCTCATTCGGGCCATGAAATAACCAAATAACACATTATATATGTGAAAACATGAATCATTTTTTACCCCGACCGGGACTCGAACCTAGGACTTATGATTACTAAGTCAAGGCGCTACCACTACACCACAGAAGGTTAAAAGGAACCCAACCTTATAGCTTATATCTGCTATACTTAGGAATGAACGCATTCTAACTGAATGCCACTATGTTCATATTACAGATTCCCCAACCTCACTCGTGGCTTCATTTTAGCATTTAATTCAATTCCCAATCTCATTCGGGCCATGAAATAACCAAATAACACATTATATATGTGAAAACATGAATCATTTTTTACCCCGACCGGGACTCGAACCTAGGACTTATGATTACTAAGTCAAGGCGCTACCACTACACCACAGAAGGTTAAAAGGAACCCAACCTTATAGCTTATATCTGCTATACTTAGGAATGAACGCATTCTAACTGAATGCCACTATGTTCATATTACAGATTCCCCAACCTCACTCGTGGCTTCATTTTAGCATTTAATTCAGTTCCCAATCTCATTCGGGCCATGAAATAACCAAATAACACATTATATATGTGAAAACATGAATCATTTTTTACCCCGACCGGGACTCGAACCTAGGACTTATGATTACTAAGTCAAGGCGCTACCACTACACCACAGAAGGTTAAAAGGAACCCAACCTTATAGCTTATATCTGCTATACTTAGGAATGAACGCATTCTAACTGAATGCCACTATGTTCATATTACAGATTCCCCAACCTCACTCGTGGCTTCATTTTAGCATTTAATTCAATTCCCAATCTCATTCAGGCCATGAAATAACCAAATAACACATTATATATGTGAAAACATGAATCATTTTTTACCCCGACCGGGACTCGAACCTAGGACTTATGATTACTAAGTCAAGGCGCTACCACTACACCACAGAAGGTTAAAAGGAACCCAACCTTATAGCTTATATCTGCTATACTTAGGAATGAACGCATTCTAACTGAATGCCACTATGTTCATATTACAGATTCCCCAACCTCACTCGTGGCTTCATTTTAGCATTTAATTCAATTCCCAATCTCATTCGGGCCATGAAATAACCAAATAACACATTATATATGTGAAAACATGAATCATTTTTTACCCCGACCGGGACTCGAACCTAGGACTTATGATTACTAAGTCAAGGCGCTACCACTACACCACAGAAGGTTAAAAGGAACCCAACCTTATAGCTTATATCTGCTATACTTAGGAATGAACGCATTCTAACTGAATGCCACTATGTTCATATTACAGATTCCCCAACCTCACTCGTGGCTTCATTTTAGCATTTAATTCAATTCCCAATCTCATTCGGGCCATGAAATAACCAAATAACACATTATATATGTGAAAACATGAATCATTTTTTACCCCGACCGGGACTCGAACCTAGGACTTATGATTACTAAGTCAAGGCGCTACCACTACACCACAGAAGGTTAAAAGGAACCCAACCTTATAGCTTATATCTGCTATACTTAGGAATGAACGCATTCTAACTGAATGCCACTATGTTCATATTACAGATTCCCCAACCTCACTCGTGGCTTCATTTTAGCATTTAATTCAATTCCCAATCTCATTCTGGCCATGAAATAACCAAATAACACATTATATATGTGAAAACATGAATCATTTTTTACCCCGACCGGGACTCGAACCTAGGACTTATGATTACTAAGTCAAGGCGCTACCACTACACCACAGAAGGTTAAAAGGAACCCAACCTTATAGCTTATATCTGCTATACTTAGGAATGAACGCATTCTAACTGAATGCCACTATGTTCATATTACAGATTCCCCAACCTCACTCGTGGCTTCATTTTAGCATTTAATTCAATTCCCAATCTCATTCGGGCCATGAAATAACCAAATAACACATTATATATGTGAAAACATGAATCATTTTTTACCCCGACCGGGACTCGAACCTAGGACTTATGATTACTAAGTCAAGGCGCTACCACTACACCACAGAAGGTTAAAAGGAACCCAACCTTATAGCTTATATCTGCTATACTTAGGAATGAACGCATTCTAACTGAATGCCACTATGTTCATATTACAGATTCCCCAACCTCACTCGTGGCTTCATTTTAGCATTTAATTCAATTCCCAATCTCATTCGGGCCATGAAATAACCAAATAACACATTATATATGTGAAAACATGAATCATTTTTTACCCCGACCGGGACTCGAACCTAGGACTTATGATTACTAAGTCAAGGCGCTACCACTACACCACAGAAGGTTAAAAGGAACCCAACCTTATAGCTTATATCTGCTATACTTAGGAATGAACGCATTCTAACTGAATGCCACTATGTTCATATTACAGATTCCCCAACCTCACTCGTGGCTTCATTTTAGCATTTAATTCAATTCCCAATCTCATTCGGGCCATGAAATAACCAAATAACACATTATATATGTGAAAACATGAATCATTTTTTACCCCGACCGGGACTCGAACCTAGGACTTATGATTACTAAGTCAAGGCGCTACCACTACACCACAGAAGGTTAAAAGGAACCCAACCTTATAGCTTATATCTGCTATACTTAGGAATGAACGCATTCTAACTGAATGCCACTATGTTCATATTACAGATTCCCCAACCTCACTCGTGGCTTCATTTTAGCATTTAATTCAATTCCCAATCTCATTCGGGCCATGAAATAACCAAATAACACATTATATATGTGAAAACATGAATCATTTTTTACCCCGACCGGGACTCGAACCTAGGACTTATGATTACTAAGTCAAGGCGCTACCACTACACCACAGAAGGTTAAAAGGAACCCAACCTTATAGCTTATATCTGCTATACTTAGGAATGAACGCATTCTAACTGAATGCCACTATGTTCATATTACAGATTCCCCAACCTCACTCGTGGCTTCATTTTAGCATTTAATTCAATTCCCAATCTCATTCGGGCCATGAAATAACCAAATAACACATTATATATGTGAAAACATGAATCATTTTTTACCCCGACCGGGACTCGAACCTAGGACTTATGATTACTAAGTCAAGGCGCTACCACTACACCACAGAAGGTTAAAAGGAACCCAACCTTATAGCTTATATCTGCTATACTTAGGAATGAACGCATTCTAACTGAATGCCACTATGTTCATATTACAGATTCCCCAACCTCACTCGTGGCTTCATTTTAGCATTTAATTCAATTCCCAATCTCATTCGGGCCATGAAATAACCAAATAACACATTATATATGTGAAAACATGAATCATTTTTTACCCCGACCGGGACTCGAACCTAGGACTTATGATTACTAAGTCAAGGCGCTACCACTACACCACAGAAGGTTAAAAGGAACCCAACCTTATAGCTTATATCTGCTATACTTAGGAATGAACGCATTCTAACTGAATGCCACTATGTTCATATTACAGATTCCCCAACCTCACTCGTGGCTTCATTTTAGCATTTAATTCAATTCCCAATCTCATTCGGGCCATGAAATAACCAAATAACACATTATATATGTGAAAACATGAATCATTTTTTACCCCGACCGGGACTCGAACCTAGGACTTATGATTACTAAGTCAAGGCGCTACCACTACACCACAGAAGGTTAAAAGGAACCCAACCTTATAGCTTATATCTGCTATACTTAGGAATGAACGCATTCTAACTGAATGCCACTATGTTCATATTACAGATTCCCCAACCTCACTCGTGGCTTCATTTTAGCATTTAATTCAATTCCCAATCTCATTCGGGCCATGA
>JAXCGZ010009777.1:75000-80919 GCA_037179515.1 Halocaridina rubra | reverse complement strand
AGAGAGAGGCTTTTAAATAAAAAGCAACTCAAAACTTTCTCATTGCATTCTTTCTTCTATATGATAATGTGTCCAAATAATATTCTCTCTCTCTCTCTCTCTCTCTCTCTCTCTCTCTCTCTCTGATCTCTCTCTCTCTCTCTCTCTCTCTCTCTCTCTCTCTCTCTCCATTTCTTAATCTACATAAAGTTTCGCCACAAAAGCTGTACAATAATGACAACAATAGAATTACTGTTGAAAAGCACAAGAACAGAGTCACACAATAATGGGTAATTCATCATGCTGTAATTGCGCTATTACTGTCATGGGAATACAAGGGGGTTCTGATAGGGAAGCTCCTGCCAGAACCTCAATGCATAAGTAGGTTATCCCTGCCCTATTTACAAGAGGAACTGCGAGCTTTGTATATTGATGGAAGATGCATTACTATAAAGGTTGAGATTATATGACTTTCTTAAAAAAAAAAAAAAAAAGGGAGGGGGATGTAAGGAAAAATTTTCGGTCTCCCATATAAAAGACAAATCTGATTCCATCCCATCTCGAGTGGGGAGTACTTGTAACATATAAAACGGTTAAAATTTAAAATACAAAATACATGCTTCATATATATATATATATATATATATATATATATATATATATATATATATATATATATATATATATATATATATATATATATATATATATATATAATATATATATATGTGTGTGTGTGTGTGTGTGTGTGTGTGTGTGTGTGTGTGTGTGTGTGTGTGTGTGTGTGTGTGTTGCTTAAAATAATTAAAACAATTGAAAACAAGCTATAGTCTCAGTTTTGAATATTCAAGACAGCAAGTTCAATAATTATCCTATCCATTCAAAGGTAAAATACACATGACCCTAAAATAGTTAGTCTATTGACAAGACGGAAATGAGAGCTAGAATCTTACAATAGTCCATACTCTTATTGCACTACAAAAAATAATATATTTCACCACTCGATAATGCCACTCTTTACCTAAACATCTATTTTTATTTTTGTTTGTTTAGTAAAAAATCCCTTGACTTTCCACAATATATCTTAGAAAACCCAAACAAGCAACAACGCATAAACAAAATATAGGAAATACAGAAAGACAATAGAACAGAGAAAGCAAATACGAATGCAAAAACTATGGGGGGGGGGAGAAATGTAAAAAAAAAAAAAAAAAAAAAAAAAAATTTGGCACTGGACGTAAGAGTCCAGTGAAAGTTGGAACACCAGAGGGCAGCATTAGTAGGAAGAATGTTAGGTTGCTCCAGGGTTGGCTCTCTGATTAGGATAACATGACTTCCTTCATTTACTTTCAGGGAGAGTTTGAGACTTGTACTTTTAAAATTTCTTGTCCATGATTAGTGTTCTTGGTAGCGTTTCTTCACAGTTACTTTCCTCTGAATAGTTTAGGTGGGGGTTAGGTAGTCACCGTGGCTCAAGCGGTAGCGTCCACGACTCTGAGGCGTCAGGTCGAGGGTTCGCGCCTCGTCACGGTCTGAGGTTAGCAAAGGGCATGCACTCAGGGTAACGACTACATCTGCCAAAACAAGTCCTTCGCAAGAAGGCAACCGTCCTAGCCCTTGGTAGAAAAGGGAGTCCGTGACGTAAAACCGGAACAAGTTTAGGTGGGGGTTATGAGATGGCCAAGGTTCGTGTCCTGCACGTACAAAAGAAGTCGAAGAGAGGATTTTGATATTTGTATTTTCCAGGTTTCTTATCCATGGCTAACGCTCTAAGTAGCATATCCTCACAATGAAACTTTCCTTTCAGCAGCTCAATAGAGTCTTAAATGGTGACCAAGCTTCGTGTTCTGGCCATATCAAA
Organism: Halocaridina rubra; assembly: GCA_037179515.1. NCBI lineage: Eukaryota > Metazoa > Arthropoda > Malacostraca > Decapoda > Atyidae > Halocaridina > Halocaridina rubra. The sequence goes on along the minus strand of JAXCGZ010009777.1, from coordinate 79,079 downwards.
AGAAGAAAATTCTTTAACTAGTATGGTTGGGACAATAAATTATAAACAATGTAAGTCCATTTCTTCATTGGCCTGGAGAAAAAGAGAGAAGAGAAGGACAATTTGAGGAGAAAATGTAAGATGTCCAGAATCAAGGTGAGTGAGGACAAACTTTAGCAAATATACTTTGAACATTAAAATAGGAGTGATATAGAAAAAAGTTATCATCTGCTTTCTCTTCTTTTTTTATACCGATCAAAGATGGAATAAGGGTGGAAAATTGAAAATAGAGCAGATGTAATCGTTACGCTGAGTGGCGGGGCGCGAACCCCCGACTTGACGCCTCAAAGTCGCGAACGCTACCGCTTGAGCCACGGTGACTACTCTGAAGTAGATTAATAAATCTCTGATATAAGTGATGAAGTAACGCTGTTATTTCATCTTACTACTAATGGTGCCACTGTATCATCATTTTAATGGAATAGTATTTTTTTTTAATGATTGTGACACCAGGACGGGCCAAAAAAAATTATAAAATAAAACAGCCCTCATCGGGCCTGGGCACGAAGAATACATACAATAAAGAGAAACAGAGATGGAGAGTGTAATGACTTGTCAGATGTGAAGGGATAATAAAAGATGTGTGATGAATATCCAAAAATATTCAGTGTAGCTGTAGGCATAGAAAAAGGACCGTAACTGAAGGAACACTTAACATCGAACTGTCCTGGACAGACCTATTTAAGTTCAAAAAAACCTTCAGCTGTCGTATCGCAACGGGCGGCTGGTGCCATGAGCCAACCTACTACATCAATTTAATGGAATAGTATGATACTAAGCATGGAATTTCAAACCATAAGTTATCTACATGAGGTCCGTCATTGCCTGGTAGGCCATTGAAATATTGATAAAGCGGCGCTCTAGCGGTTGGGTGGGGCATAGCGCTACATCGTTTTCTGGTAATGGAGTCACGGGGTTCACATATATTAGCTACGGTATAAATAGACGAAACACGTTTAAATTAGAAGTTCAAACCTAAAGAAACACAAACTAATCAAAATTTACCCTTTCACCCCCAATCATTAATTACCTACCATAACAAAGCTGCTGTCATTTGACCGCAATTAAGTTTTAACATGGTTATCATGAGCCCACTAATCACCCCTAACCATCAATTTTAACTCACAGACTAGGGTAATGCCTGCTCCATGTATCTTAGGCCTAATACCCTCAAAAATGCCCTGTGGTAGCTGGGACTTGGTATGTACATATCATTACTGAGGAACACTCTCTTTGACCTTATGTCCTTGCAAAGTCTCAAGGTAAAAGAAAGGAATGCAAAGGGCCCAAGAAATAGAGCATGAAATCTTAATTGACGGAAAAAAAAAGGTCTGAGATCCAGTGAAAAACAAGTTTGGAACTAAGCCAATGAAATTTCACATTTAATTTCTTTTTTATTTATTCAGATAACTGTACATGGGAACATGTGCACATGGGTACTCCCAGTGATATTGCAGTTGTTAATTTGGATGTGATATAATTTACACAGGTAAAGTAAGAAAAATACTAATCTGAACACAAGTGTATATTAGATTTTACTGCAAATGTAATTGCAAATATTTGGTCATAATAAGGGTCGAAGTAGACAATAACACAAATGATTTTTTTTCGGATGACAACGTAAAAGATACATTTAATGGGAATACTCTAAGTCTTCTTACATTCTACAAAACTCTCTCTCTCTCTCTCTCTCTCTCTCTCTCTCTCTCTCTCTCTCTCTCTCTCTCTCTATCACACACACACACACAAGCATAAATATAAACTATGGACCCAAAGAATTCTCCATTCGCAATCTGCCGCTAAATCAATTTAACCAAAAACGCCCAGGACCTACAATTACCTCCACACTAATATCTTCAAAGCGATTACCTGAACCTACCAACTACAATTTATCAAGGCTGGGAAATATATACCAAGGCCACAACTATATTATAAAACGTGCAACGGAGAACTTCACAAAAGTAATTCAGAAAAAAAAGAAATATTTCATGAAATATAGAAGTTACGCCCATTCTCCAAAGGCCAGAACCAGGTATGGCCATCTCGTTACCTATCTCAAGGTTCCATTTTTCCAGAGTGATAATTTCTTCTATTTGGAAGTACACTTTTTATTTATGATTGTGACACAAGGACGGGTCAGAAAATAAAATAAAACAGCCCTCATCGGGCCTGGGCACGAAAAATACATAAAATAAAGAGAAAGAGAGAATGAGATTGTAATGACTTGTCAGATGTAAAGGGATAATAAAAGATGTGTAATGAATATCCAAAAATATTAAGAGTAGCTGTAGGCATAGAAAATCGGTCTTTTCTAGATTTCCAAGCAGTCTTTCATCAATCAAAGCCATGAAGATCCAGTGACAACAACTGACTTAGTTTCAGAGTACATGATCCTAAACTAAGGCCAGATCTAAATGATCAATTCTACCAGTCAGTGATGAGGCAAAGACCTGAATAGCCTAGTCCAGCCGTTTCATTTATGTTGGAACTTGCAACTGGGTGATACAATAAGCGTTGACAGAGATAACGACCGGTGGTAAACCTCCCTCACCTGTCAATTATGACAGGGTATGGGCCCATGACGGAGTGGACTAGACAGGTGGTATTGGAGGGGGGGGAGCGGGTTAGACAGTGACCTCAAAGCATCCCAAAGACGAAGTCTTGTGGCCCGGGGAGAGTTTAAGAGAGTTGGGGAAGTTTTCTATGTGTGAGCCGGTTTGTGTAATCTGAAATAACATGGTTTTACCTTCGGAAAACCCATCTGAATAGAGATTTCAATTATCTGTGTGAAATATATTACTTTAGATGGCTAAGTAAAAGTTCGAAGATTCAGATAGCTATAATAAGAAATTAATAATAAGTAAATAAATTCTATTTTTACTTTACATTGGCTATTAACACCAAAAACTTAAAATATATAAACAAAAAATAATCAAGAAAATATTACATCTGTAAAAGCAAAGATTGTTTAGAAACTCAAACAAATACTTAAATATGGAAAAAACAGAATAAAAATATTATAAAAATATTATTAATTCCATGTACTGCAGAATGTATAACTTCAAGTCACCTGAAAAAAAAAATACCGCTCAGAGAAAAGTGACTTTATTCTCTTTTTTATTGACAATTTCAAAAACAAATTTCTAAAATTAGTTACACAAGATGTTTCATATGGTAACACCGAGACTAATTCCAATAATAATATAAAAATTAGGCCCAAAAATCATAGAAAAATATGAAGAAATATAAAAATTAAGGAATATAAGTAATACAGAGAAAAAGTTAAAGATGAAATTTGAAAAGAAAATAATAAACTAACATATTCAACCTTAAAGTAATGCAAGATTTATAAAAAAAAAAATATATATAAATATCAAATCTCCATTTCACCATTAAAAAAAAAAATCTATTCCGGGTGATGAAATTCAAATTTAAATCCGTTACAAAAAGTAAATGCCCACTTTCACACATTCAACTATAGTGAAATGAAGTCAAAAAGCATTGAGAAAAGTATCAAAACCTCAAATTAAAAACAAAAATAGCAATGATCAAAGCGGTCATGAACTGAGGGGTGAGCTATGCTAACCAAATATAGATTGCAATGTTTAACAACTGCAGTATCACTGGAAGTGCCCATGTGCACGTCCCCACGTACAGTTATCTGAATAAATAAATAAAAAATAACTAACCTAAGCGAATAAAATGAACTTCATACGTTTCTCTAAGTGAGGGTGAACTAACCTAATCAAATAAAAATTAAAATAAAAAATCCATGAGATTTATTCCCTAACTGGGGTGTGAAAGCAAACATTTACTTAAAATAAAAAAAAAACGGGTGAGGAATTTCCTTTGTGTTGTGAGAGAGTGAAAATAGGGCTATTCGGTGGGTAGGAGAAATCCAGTGCCCAACCCCCTTCTGGTAAGCTCGATCTCTCAGGGCATTTCACCCGGTCACTACTGAAGGAGTAGTAGTCCTGCCCTAAGGCTTATCAGATACCCAGGGCATTCAACAGAGCTAATTATGAGCCTTCAGCTGAAAG
>JAXCGZ010009777.1:67500-70000 GCA_037179515.1 Halocaridina rubra | reverse complement strand
GACAGACAAGTGTTTGAAGTGATATTCGAACGTGTGAACGGGGTATTTGGTTGTCGAACACGTTCCGTGTTCGACAACCAACTACCCTGTTCACACGTTCGAACATCACTTCAAACACTTGTCTGTCGAACCGCGTTCGACGAATCGTTTGACCGAGTAAACCCCCCTTTAGTTAATCAAAGATGCATTAATACAGTTTCACTCGTTTAATGATGCATATATAATAACAGTGAATTCATGTGTTAACTTAAAATGAAGAATATTCTGAAGAAACGGGTTAGGAAGTCTTCCAGCAAAGTGCCACGACTAGGGTCAAATGACCACTCCAGCTTTGCCGGTTATTTGGAAGTTATGGGAAAGGGAGAGATGGGTGGAAAGTGGGGGGGTGTGGAGGAAAAGGGAGAAGGAAGAGCAAGACTAAAGACCCCCGACCTTGTCCTTCTGAAGCCTAGCTGGAGAGCTCTGGAATGGTGTCACTGAACCAGTTGGAAGGAGGAGGAGGAGGAGGAGGAGGAGGAAGAGGAGGAGGAGGAGGAGGAGGAGGAAGAGGAGAAGAAGAAGAAGAAGAAGAAGAAGAAGAAGAAGAAGAAGAAGAAGAAGAAGAAGAAGAAGAAGAAAATTACAGAAACTATCACGAAGTACAAAACATAAACTAAAAAAAAAGTTTCGTATTTGAGAAAGAAAACTGTCCTGTCACCAACAACAATGATCAGACATTACAATATACAAACTATACACTGGGGATAAATCAAATTACGGATGTCGAGCCTCATGGCAGGAGATCCTTATCCACTTCCACAGTGGATGGCCTAAGCAGGGTGGTGAAGACCAAGTGATCGAGGTATATTAGATACTGGTGAATGTGTGTGCTTTGACTTGACCACCCCTTAAATGGGGTTGGCGACCAGTGTACTATGTATATGCGTAATACATAACAGCATGGTTTTTCGTGAGTTAGAGAGAGAGAGAGAGAGAGAGAGAGAGAGAGAGAGAGAGAGAGAGAGAGAGAGAGGAGAGAGAGAGGAGAGAGAGAGAGAGAGAGAGAGAGAGAGAGAGTCCAGCATCTGCTGGAAAACTCAAGTACACAGCCACAAATATTCACTTGTGCCAGATATGCCCCATGCCCAAGTCTTAGGGGCATATGCCCTATGTGCCTTGTTATACCATTCATACTAAAGAATATATTCATTGTATCTCACCCTCAAAGCTCATTCCTATATATTCTCTCTATGTAATACTATTAGACAAATGCCCAAAATGCCCGGATATACCCCAAAAAAGGATGGCAACTAAAAAGTCTATAAGCTGAACAGGTGAGAAAGTAACAGATTCCAGTTCTAAGTACCTCTTAGCTGCCCAACCTGCCCCACCCCCTTCCACCACACATACAAAACAGACCGGTTTATCACAAGATTTCTCTTTGCTTGGTATCGGAGAGAGAGAGAGAGAGAGAGAGAGAGAGAGAGAGAGGAGAGAGGAGAGAGAGAGAGAGAGAGGAGAGAGAGAGAGAGAGAGAGAGAGAGAGAGAGAGAGAGAGAGAGAGAGGAAATCAGTTTTATCTTTTAGAGCTTCAGAACATTTTGACAACTTTATTTGTTTGTCATCAAACAAAGAAACAAATTAATAAACAAACAAAATCCTACATACTCGATGCCAGTGTCATTACAATACAAACACTAAAAAAAAGAAAAATAGATAAAACTAAAAAATATGGACCAAGGATACACCAAAATTAACCCTTCCCAGGCAACGTAATCACCGTAATAAGCACGTGACATAACATATCCGAGATTTATATACCATAATTTAGATTGTTCAACAATTACATATAATTGTCAACTTCCGGAACATCTTCATCTCAGAGGCACTTGGGTACAAAATTTAGGTGGCCCTGAAGTGCCTTCGCTTACGACAGGAACTCTCGAACCTTTTCCCTTAAGGGGGGTTTACACGGTCAAACGGTTCGTCGAACGCGGTTCGACAGACAAGTGTTTGAAGTGATGTTCGAACGTGTGAACGGGGTATTTGGTTGTCGAAAACGTTTGTCGAACGTGTCTGAAAATCAAATACCCCGTTCACACGTTCGAACATCACTTCAAACACTTGTCTGTTGAACCGCGTTCGACGAACCGTTTGACGTGTAAACCCCCTTTACATTTGTTAATGTAATTTTGAAAACCGTTTGGAAAATTGAAATCCCTTAATCATAACAATTCCTTCATTTATCTCCATCTCAGAGCCAAACTGGGTTGCTTAATAACAATGACCCTGAATAACCTTCGTTTCCGGTGGGCACTCGCTAACTTTTGTTATTTCGTGAGTGCAATTTGGAAAAACTCTTGGAAAATTGAGATCCCCTCATAACAGAATTCCGTTAGTTTAATTTGTTTATATCTTCATCTAAGTGCCAACTGAGGGGTACAGAATTGAAGAGGCCCTGAAATGCCAGTGTTTCCGGCAGGTTCTCTAAAACCTTCTTCTGTGTGTGTGTGTGTGTGTG
>JAXCGZ010009777.1:60000-62500 GCA_037179515.1 Halocaridina rubra | reverse complement strand
GATGATAATAATAATAATAATAATATGTAAATCACTTAGTGAGCTACAATAAATTAGCATGTAAAGTATAAGAGATAGATAAGTAAATAGACAGAGACAGATAGACACATAAGTAGGTTTATATATATATATATATATATATATATATATATATATATATATATATATATATATATATATATATATATATATATATATATATATATATATATAGAGAGAGAGAGAGAGAGAGAGAGAGAGAGAGAGTTCCCCTTATAAAAGTAATATACAGATGAAGCCTTCAGAGGGGAAAGTAGCACGAAAGGGGCTTCAAGGGAAGGGCAAGAAGCCACAAAGAGAAGCTACATAAAAGTACATTAATCAGATTTTAGGGAAAAAAAAGGGGGAGGGAATGCAAAGGTGTGCGAATCCTACACATATTGTACCAAGTTACAATGCTGTTGTACTCTTATCACCTGAGGAGCGTTCTGTCCCTCTGGTGGGAATTTTCGAATCAAGATGGTGTTTTCACCGTCCAAAGAGGCCGATTCATGTGTGTTCCCAAGCAATGGAAAGTACACAGTAATAAAGAGAGATACTATAACAAAACATAAAACAGACTAAAAGGATAAAAAATAAAAAAATATAAATAAATAAAAGAAGCAGTTTAGCTATTTATAATATTGCCTCAAACACAAATTGCACAAAGGTCTTCTCTCTCTTCAGCGTTTTTTCATATTGACATGGGGTCTTCTTTTTTTTTTTTTTAATAATCTGTTGGAGACTTGTAAGTCCATTTTAGTTTCAAGTTTTACGGCCAGACGCCCTCTCTGACACCAACGCTTTCCATTCATACAGGCTTGGGACCTGTAATGACTTAAGGTGGCTTGCTTCCCTGGCGGCTGGTGCATTTTTTTTTTTTTTTTTTTTACAAAATTCTTAGACTTGATATAAATATTAACTTATGTTTTACGGCCGGATGCCCTTCCTGACATCAACCCTCTCCATTTTACCAGGCCTTGGAATAGGCAATGAGCTGAGATTGCTTGCTCCCCCACACAGCTCAAAATATCCCTCTAAAACTTCAAAGAAATAAATTGGTAAATATAAAAGAAAGAAATTACAGTTGAATATGGGGCTCCAACGCAGTCATCTTCAATTATCAAGGTAAATTTTGCACAAATAATAATAATGAGGGGGGCAAGCCAGCCTCAACTTGGTGCCGGTCCCAAGCCCGGGTAGATGGGGAGGGTTGGTGGCAGGAAGGGCATCCGGCCATAAAAATTTTGCCAAAACCAAAATATGACCAGTACAGATGGCCAGAAACATCGACCCCACATAAAAGTGGGAAAAGATGTAGACGAAGAATAATAATAATAATAATAATAATAATAATAATAATAATAATAATAATAATAAAAACAATAATACTAATGACAATAATAATAAAAACAATACTACTACTACTACTACTAAAAATAATAATAATAATAATAATAATAATAACAATAAAACTAAATACTATTTACTTTTGTCATTTCCAACAAAAGAGAAAGTCCCACGAAAACACAGCCTATTGTTGACATAAGGGCCTTGATGCATTACCACCACATAATAAAGTATAAAGTCACGAAAGATTTCCAGATAACCTAGAAAAAAAATCATAATAATATTATGTGTATTACACTATATTTTATTCTTAATTACTTGCTATGATATTTTAAAATTGATTGCAAATTCTATTAATATTTTATTTATACATAACCAAATAGATTGTAATGTTTAACAACTGCATTATGACTGGAAGTGTCCATGAGCACGTCCCCATGTAGTTATCTAGATAAAAAAAATGATGTGTATATATTCATTTGTTGTTCTGATGTATATCTTATAATATCATGTATGTTCTCCAATAATATCATGTATAGTGTATTCACTATTTTGTGTTTGGTGAGTTGGCATAATGGTGAGAGTATTTCTAAGTAGAGAGCTATGATTCCTCTGCCTCCCATAGTCTAGTCTCTCTTACTCTGCATTTTGTTCCTTCTCTCTCCTGAATCAAGCTTGACTATCACATCCGTGTTCCCCTGCGTATCGTAAAAGCAAACTAAATGGGGCGGAATAAGGGAACTGCGAATCAACCCCTACGAAAAGTCAAGAGTGCGTGCTTTGACTCGACCAGCTCTCTTAGCAATGGGTCCTGCAGCCTTTGGATATAGGCAACCGTCCTAGCCCTTGGTAAAAAAGGGAATCCATGACGTAAAACACGCTTTGATTGATTACACATATATACATCCAATATGTAGCTTATCTTGCCAAGATATAGAATGATATTCAATCAAGCCTTCATATTTTTCCGGGCAAAAGTCAATATCGTATAATGACAGTTCTGGGATTAAGGCCGCTCTCACACCAAATTGGCACGTAGCATGCCACGTGGCACGTCAGTTGAAAAGGAACATCCGGAAATATATGAAACCTTTCACACGGAAGTGGCGTGGCACGTCCCATGTGCCACATG
>JAXCGZ010009777.1:0-55000 GCA_037179515.1 Halocaridina rubra | reverse complement strand
ACGTAAATAGACAGACAGATAGATGACAAAATAATTAAAAAGCGGCAGCAGGTCCCCCGTTCTTTGATAACATGTAAAATTTTTCTAAACTATAATTTAAAGGAGTATCCTATTAAGCTGTACCATATATAATAAATCATACCCAATGAGTTACACACCGAACTGTCGTGAAACCATATAATAGAATGATAAATCATATGCCCAAAGCGTATTATAATAATATAATTTTTTTTCTAATTCACATTATGCAGACATGCAAAGGGTGAGATTCAATTAATATCAAACTAAGACCTTACTGTGAAACCGAAGTGAACTGGTCACGAAAGATGCCAACAGATTCTCAGATGATAATACTTAAAACAGTTGGTATCACAAGTAAGTAGGTAAGTGAGTCAGTAAGATGGATTGTCAATGCTTTGAAAAGTTCGAATCCTGGCCAGTCCTATATAAAACAATTATTGATGTCAATAATTCAAAGGAAACAAAAAGCCTTACTTATCCCCTTTATGTTAATACAATAGAGCGACTAAGTGATATAACAAAACCCAATTGAGCAGTCCATAAGAAGGCGATTCATCACGCTAATAGTCACATTAAACCAAGACTGATATTTATTATTAATAACTGTGAAGCCCTACTTTCCCCTAAATAATAACAAAAGAACAATTAAATGACCTAATAAATACCTAAATGTAACAGTCACATGAACAATCCATCAAGAAAACAAACCACCCAATAAGACTAATATAAACGCCATAAAACTGCAATAACCCAGTCACTGACAACAGAATCCTATTAAAAATACCTCGCCAAAACGTTACCATTTCAAAGAATCTCCATAAACGTTTCAGAGAATCTCCATAAACGTTTCAAAGAATCATCATAAATGAAAACGAAATCCCAATGGGAAGAATTTCAGAATATCAGTAAAAAGACATGATTTGCAGGCTATAAACCCCCTCTATGCTAGTATTTCAGAACAAGTTCAAGGTAAGTATAACAGGTAATTGTTTAGCTTGGAGCTCTGCTCATCAATCAAAGTAAACCACTAACAGTCAGCCTAAGTTTGCTTTTCAGTGATGGTTCGAAGATCTATGATGGTCCAAGCTGATTTTTTTTAGGGGGGAGAGGGGCCAATAATCTAGAAATTGGAGCGTTTTTATATTCTTTAGTAGTTTAGATGGTCCAAAGTATTTATAATAGGGCTGATGGTTCAAGGGCTGGAGAAAAGTTGAGAACCAGTGGTCTAAGGTTCTAAGCGATATAAGAAGGCCTAAATCTGTAATGTGTCTCTTGGTCTAAATGGAGAAAATATTTATAAGCCTAGCCTTAAATTCCATGTGTATGTAGGCACTTATAATGCTATACATTAAAGACTTCTTATGCTTAAAACCAGACCCCATCATTCTCCGGACATCCATCCACTCCATCATCCACATAACCATTCAGCCATACATACAAATACTCGAATTATATCCCTTCCATATGAGGTGATGTCACATATATATGGAAATAACAATGACAAATCGGTTTTTACATACATTCAGATCATTTTCTACAATACTCTCTCTCTCTCTCTCTCTCTCTCTCTCTCCTCTCTCTCTCCTCTCTCTCTCTCTCTCTCTCCCCCCCCCAATATCATTTGAAGTTATATCACCTAAGGCTATTCAGAGGACTGAATGATAAGAGCATGAGTGCAGTACATGCGAACAAATAATTTGAGGACTGTTGAACAAGTATATGAAGGTATTATTATATGTTATTATATTAATAGTCACCGTTAGGTAGCCCTATTAATTCCTTTTTCTTATGTCTTATAGTAGCCTACGGCGACAATATTAGTTCGTTGATAAGATGTGATTGCATTATTATTATTATTATTATTATTATTATTATTATTATTATTATTATTATTATTATTATTATCATTATTATTATTATTGCTTCGGTTTTACGTCACGGACTCCCTTTTCTACCAAGGGCTAGGACGGTTGCCTTCTTGCGTAGGACTCGCTTTGGCAGATGTAAACGTTACCCTGAGTGCATGCTCTTGCTAACCTCAGACCGTGACGAGGCGCGAACCCTCGACCTGATGCCCCAGAGTTATAATTATGGTAGTCACCATGGCTCAAGCGGTAGCATCCGCGACTCTGAGGCGTCAGGTTGAGGGTTTGCGCCCCGTCACTGTCTGAGGTTAGCAAGGGCATGCACTCAGGGTAACGATTACATCTGCCAAAAACAAGTCTTTCGCAAGAAGGCAGCCGTCCAAGCCCTTGGTAGAAAAGGGAGTCCGTGACGTAAAACCGGAACATTATTATTATTATTATTATTATTATTGGTACAGTTGGAAATAAGTTTCCTTTTGTTAAACAAAAAATGGCATAAGAATAGAGCTATTGTTCGTGTGTATTCTGCATATACGAGACAGATAGACAGACAGACAGAGAAATAGATAGAGACATAGAGCGTAGTAGTAGTATTAGCTATAAGTTATTTGACCTACTGTATAGCCTATATATTTCCTGAGAGAGAGAGAGAGAGAGAGAGAGAGAGAGAGAGAGAGAGAGAGAGAGAGAGAGAGAGAGAGAGAGAGAGAGAGAGAGAGAGAGAGAGAGAGAGCGCTAACCCATTATGAGTAGACTACCTGTTAACCCTTACTCAAGCGGAGAATTTAACTGCCTGTTTATCTCCATAAATCTGCGAAGAAAAGTGGTGATTTGAGATATGGTACGTTTAGAAAACCCACTTTTAGTGTGAGGAACAGCTAAGACCTATCATAGACTACTGAAAATAATCAGACGAGTTATTTTCAAAGAGAAACATCACATTTTATCTTAAAGATATAAGAATGGTGCCACTTCCGCTTATCTACGTGTCAAGAATCTACTTCCTAACCTAACCTAACCTAATTTAGTAGATATTTTTTCCTTGTAGATAACAAGCGGAAGTAGCTCCTATAAGAATACCTTCAATATATATATATATATATATATATATATATATATATATATATATATATATATATATATATATATATATATATATATATATATATATATATATATATATATAGGTGTGTGTGTGTGTGTGTGTGTGTGTGTGTGTGTGATTACCTAATTGTGTTTACGGGAAAGAGCCCAGAGCTCCTATCTTCCCGTCTCCTGATCGGTTCCATTTTATACTTAGTGATACTTATCATACCTGTCCTTAAAACAATGGATTGAGATAGCATTAACTACCTCCTCGCTTAGCCAATTCCAATTATCAACTACTCTTACACTGAAAAAGTATTTCCTTACATCCTGCAAAGAAGTTTTCTTACGAAGCTTCAAACTATGACCTCTAGTTCTAGAGCCAGCCATATCAAAATATCGATCCCTATCCACTCTATCATAACCATGAAGGAATTTAAAGACTGTCACCATATCCCCCCTCACTCTTCTAGCTTCCAGTGATGGTAAGTCTAATTCCCTCAGCCTCTCATCATAACTGAGATTGCGTATTTCTGGCACCAGTTTCGTAGCATGTCTTTGAACTTTTTCAAGCTTAGCTATGTGCTTTTTCAAGTGCGGATTCCAAAAGGGGGCTGCATATTCAAGTTTTGGCCTCACATAGGTTACATAAATATTTCTGAACATTTCCTTGTCCATGTGCCTGAAGGCTACCCTTACATTTGATAAGAATGCATATGCTGCCCTTACTATGCCATTTATATGTATTTCTGGAGACAAATCTGCCAGTATGTTTACTCCTAGATCTCTCTCATTTTCTGTCTCTTGAAGTTGTACTCCAGCCACCGAGTAGTCAACCTTAGGCCTTCTTGCACTTGTACCCATTCTCATTACCTTACATTTTGAAGTACTGAATTTCATTAGCCACTTTTCTGACCACTCATGCAGATTATTTAGATCCTCCTGAAGTTCTCTACCATTGTTCTCGTTTTTTACTTTCTTCACAATCTTTGCATCATCTGCAAACATATTCATGAATGAATTTACAGACTCTGGTAGGTCATTTACATATACAAGGAACAAAAGTGGCCCTAAAACTGAACCCTGTGGAACTCCACTACTAACTCTTCTCCATTCAGACACTGTCTTACTCTAACCCTCTGTTCCCTTCCTTCTAAGTAAGTTTTTATCCATTCCAAAACATTTCCACCTATTCTAGCCATTGATTGCAGCTTCCTAATAAGTCTCCCATGTGGAACAGTGTCAATCGCTTTCTGGAAGTCTAGGAATATGCAATCTGCCCAGCCCTCTCTTTCCTGTAAGATTTGGCTTACCTCATCATAAAATTCTAATAAGTTTGTTACTGTTGATCTACCTTCTCTGAAGCCATGTTGCCTCACTGACAAAAAGTTGAAGGATTCCAAGTGAAGAGAGATATGTTTCCTTAGTAGTTTCTCCATAAGTTTGCAAACTATGCTGGTCAAGGAAACTGGTTTATAGTTCAGAGCCGTATCCCTCCTTCCCTTTTTGAAGATAGGTATCACATTTGCTTGTTTCCAGCATCTTGGAATCTCCCCCGACTCCAGTGACTCCTTAAATATGATACTTAGTGCCACTGATATTGTGTTTGCGCATTTTTTAAGCACATGAGGGGATATGTACGCTATATCTTATTATTATTTTGTTGTTATTAAAATTATTATTAATGTCCACAATTTTATTATTCACGTTATATAAGTCCTAAATAGTTTATAAAATTTATGCTTTTTAATCTTATATAAACTAATACATTTACAAAGTAAACTCAAAATATGTACAGGCACAAAAGCAATACATAAATAAATAAATAAATAAACACCAAACCAGACTAACAGTGTTACAAACTTAAAACTTCATGATATAACTGGTAGAGGGCGTTGCAACAGCCATATTAGGAGAATTCGGACAGGAAAACAAAAGGATATTTTACCTTGTGTTTCTACATCTGTTAATCCTGTCTCGACCAACCCCCTTATAAGGGGGAATATGGCTAATATATCTAGACGATAATATGAAGGGTGAGCCTTACTGCAATACCTGATCGCTGATACAGTATGATAACTGTTTTATCAGAATATTAATTTATCTAAAGTTAACACATTAATTCAGTGTCACCGTATATTTTTTTTTTATGAGTTACTGTAATAATTCCCTGTTATACAAATAAGAGCGTGCCTGCGCGCACATGTCCCAGTATAATGCTTCAGAGAAAAAAAACTTCGGAATAAGTTATATGGTTCTAAAAACAATGAAAAGAAAACACATTTTTTTTTTAATCTAACAGAAAATATTTATGTACTTCTGGCCTCTTACAAGTAATTGTACATTAAACATGTAATAAGTTGTCAGGGTTTGATATATATATATATATATATATATATATATATATATATATATATATATATATATATATATATATATATATATATATAAATGTCAGTGAATGATGAAATAAATAAATATAAATAATATTTCTTATAATAAACAAGGAATTATTTTTTTCTTCTTCAAAAGTTCAATGTCATAATCCAGAGTTGAAAATTTTAAATATTTTATTTTCAATATCGTCACGACATAATAATAATAATAATAATAATAATAATAATCATAATGGATTCGGTTTTACGTCACGAACTCCCTTTTCTACTAAGGGCTAGGACGGTTTCCTTCTTACGAAGGACTTGTTTTGGCAGATGTAATCGTTAACCTGAGTCTATGCCCTTACTAACCTCAGTCCGTGACGGGGCGCGAACCCTCGACCTGCCGTCTCAGAGTCGCAGACGCTACCAGTTTGCCACGGAGACTACAATAATAATAATAATAATAATAATAATCCACCATAGCCTACGTCGACTTATTCTACGGATGTTAATCATAACTCTCTCTCTCTCTCTCTCTCTCAATGATAATAATAATGATACGGCAATGTAACCGAATAACAAACCTGTCTTTTCGACTTATATCCTAAGACCATTGCATATTAAAAAAAAAAAATATTTACATATTCTGTTTCCACTTATTAGAAGCATGGATTCACGTTTCTGATATCATTGTCGAAGTGATTAGTTTAATCTTAATATGAAGACAGGGCCATAGAACCCTACATAAAAAAAAATAATAATAAAACAAGACTAGGCCTACCAGCTGAAACTAGTCTTCACAAGTTCAGGCCCTTTCCTCAGTCCTCAGTACAAAGTTAAGCTACATGCATACGTAAAAACAAATCCATAGGTAAACCATCGCACCTAACTTCGAATCCTAGCCGATAACGACACATTATCAATTCTGTGATTTAGGCCAGAGGTCGATGAATGAATAGTCACGAATTAATAACACAATTCTTCACTAAACTCCATAATAAGTCAGGTTTCGACTCAAATACTGCTAAACATGCATGAATAAGCATTTTAAAAACATAATGACTTCTTTCCTAAACGCGATATAGTGTGTGGTTTTAGTTTATATATTACTAGATAACAAAAATAATGATTTTTAAATCCATAATACACATTCACAAGATTAATAAACTTCTAAGTAAAGTTGGTATACATAAAGACACAAAACCACTTGGGAATCTCTTGTTTAATTGCAGACTACCTCACATATTCAAAGATATTGCTAATTACTTTATAACAAGCACAATGAAGTGGTTAAGTGGTCGC
The DNA here is from genome assembly GCA_037179515.1 of Halocaridina rubra. NCBI lineage: Eukaryota > Metazoa > Arthropoda > Malacostraca > Decapoda > Atyidae > Halocaridina > Halocaridina rubra. Next base: position 48,348 of record JAXCGZ010009777.1, on the reverse strand, counting down.
CTAGTAAAGTAACCACCTAACCACTTATTGTTTTTGTTTACCATCAAGTATGAAGATCACGAAGATGAATGCCAAGTCTCTCTCTCTCTCTCTCTCTCTCCAGTAGACGAAGATAGTACAACAATATCCAGGCCATCAAAATTCTAACTTCGCTATGATATATAATTTGGAAATTTTTACTTGAACATCCATTGAATGAAATAAAAATACATTAAATAATCTGAACCAAAAAAAATAATATCAATTATAAACTTGTGTCGCAATTAGGGATGAATTAGCCTTACTAACCTAACCAAGTGTAACCTAACATAACGTTCACTAATTTTTTTGCTTAAAGGGGGTGTGAAACTCAACATTTACCAAACAAGAAAAAAATAAGTAAAACTGTTTACAACCATCAAATTCACCATCTATCTTGTAAACTCCTTAAGATACAGCATAATTATTTAAGCTTACAAAATATTTCATTAGTAATTATCTAAAAACACTAAATACATTATTGAATATGTTAATATTAAAAATAAATTAAATATTAAGAATAATAGATAAAACTTACCATTCATTCATAATCCTTGGATAACTGCTTAAATCATTCAATATTCCTTTGCAAACACGTTATATAATTCCTTTATAACATTATTACAAATATTATTAAATACAAATGTCGCAAAATGAAATATTGGTAGATCTGAAACACGCAATATATATCCACTATAAACAAATCATATACAAATGTCACAGAATTAAATTTCGGTAGTCTTTTTTTTATACTTTTTATTTTTTTTTACACCAAACTAATTTACGTTCATAACTATATTTTCAGACACTTTTGCCTGTAATACATCATTCGTGTCCAGGTTACATAAATTTACAGTACATTTTAGTATTAATAAAAAAAAGAACACAATATATTAAACGCACTGTCAAGATCACCTGAGGAATTTTGATAAAGTGAACCAAAATACATCTTTTCTGTCGCACATTTTTTTATATTGATATCTTAACATCAAATACACTTATGACACGTACAACTATTACACCTTATTTACAGAAAAAAAAAATCACCATTAACTGAAAACTGCCGAGTAGGAAGACGATGAGAGAGACACACAGAGAGAAGCTGTGTTTTGGTTAGAAGACGAAAATGTTGTGAGGAAAGTTTCTTGTGTTACCCTGGCGACCCATGTGCGGCCAACCTCTAAGAGATGGAACAGAATTATTTTACGTTTCCGATAAAGAAGATTAACTTGCGAAAATTCTTATTGATGTATACTAAAGTAATTTTATACATAAATTGTAGTGGCATAGCATTTGGTTAAGATTATTATTGTCTTATATAAAATGTTAAACATAACAACATAAATTCGTACGAAGAATATTATCGCATTCTTCTCAGTCAGCAACGTAGGAGAGGAGGGCTTTGATGCATCTCGAGAAAAGAATGATAATAATAATAATAATAATAATAATAATAATAATAATAATAATAATAATAATAATAATAATAATAATAATAATAATAATAATGATTTTGACAGCAGTAACAACAACAACAACAACAATGAGAGGCACGAAGAAGAAGAAGAAGAAGAAGAAGAAGAAGAAGAAGAAGAAGAAGAAGAAGAAGAAGAAGAAGAATATCAACTCTTTCTTATTATTTGCCTATGCTCAGCCAGATTGTTTGTATTTTATTTTATGATTGTAACACCAGGGCAGAAAAAAAAGATAAATAAAACTGCCCTAGTCAGGCCGGGGCACGAAGAAAACATAAAGTAAAGAATAACAGAGATGGGGAGTATTGGGACTTGTTAGATGTGAAGGGATTATAAGACATGTGTAACGAATATCCGAGAATATTCGGTATTGATGTAGGCATAGTAAGAGAACCGTAACTGAAGGAAGGCTTAACATCGAACTCTTCTGGACAGTCTTATTTAAGTCCAAAAGACCCTTCAGTTGTAGTATAGATTTTTATTGTTTGCTATCAACTGGTATAAATTTGCTTGCCAAGCAGTAATTATTTCACCTGGAAATGCTGTTGATATAAGAATATTGCCTAAATAAAAACAAATTAAGCAAAACATAATCGACAGAACTGGACACTCATTGTCAGTTGCAAAGCAAACTTAAATATTTATTCAGAGTAATCTATAATTGTTAAGGTTTGCATCATTAAGAGAACATAATTGCAAAATATTGTTTGAAAACATTATAAGTAAAAAGAGACTAAATCAAGTATGAATTTCTGAGAGAGAGAGAGAGAGAGAGAGAGAGAGAGAGAGAGAGAGAGAGAGAGAGAGAGAGAGAGAGAGAGAGAGAGAGAGAGAGAGAGAGAGAGAGAGAGAGAGAGAGAATAGAACAACGGATGTAAATCCTTACTGTACAATCACGCTAGCTAACCACTAATGCAGAGGGGACCAGGCCAGGTGGAATCATGTGGTGAATAACCACGTAGTTATTTCTTCTCCTGTGGGAAGAAACTACCATAAGTTAAACACACGCAGTACAAGAACTTTGGCTGTTCATTCTCCAGAACGATAAGCACAAAAGAATAAAAAAAAAAAAAAGAGAATTATGTAAGCAGATTATCAAAACGAGTTCTGGGACAAAAACAGATCTGGCACTATGGAATAGCACTTCTATATTGATTGGCACTGGCATTACAAGTACATTTTTACAATTTCCAAGACTAAGTAAATTATTTTTATTTATATTTTTAATTTAATTTTTTTCTTGGTTTCGGTCTTCTTCTTCTTCTTCTTCTTCTTCTTCTTCTTCTTCTTCTTCTTCTTCTTCTTCTTCTTCTTCTTCTTCTTCTTCTTCTTCTTCTTCTTCTTCTTCTTCTTCTCTTCTTCTTGAACTCAGAAAGCGAATCAAAGGATATTTGCTAATAGGACAAATTATCTTCTTTAAAATCATTATATGCGAACCGCCATAGCGTATCGGTTAAGAGCGCATCCCTGGAGGTGACAGAATCGTGTTCGATCCAGTTGTGAGGCGACAGGAAGGGTATCCAGCCTTAATTCCCAGGCTTCAATCCGTTTGTGACCATACCCAAGTGGGGACTAATTGTGTCATAAAATTTTATAAAAAAAACAATATGCGTGTTAGATAATTTTAAATGTGGAGTGTAAATCCCGAAGAGTTTTATCTTGAAACTTATTTTGTCATGCATAATAAAGAAATACTCTTTATGCTATATTTTCTCTGGTTTCATAGGGAATGTATTTAGTTAAGAACATGGTATCCTACTACTACTGCTACTACTACTACTACCACTAATAATAATAATAATAATAATAATAATAATAATAATAATAATAATAATAATAATAATAATAATAATAATAATAATAATAATAATAATAATAGTAATAGTAATAACATTATTATTATTATTATTATTATTATTATTATTATTATTATTATTATTGTTATTATTATTATTATTATTATTATTATTATTATTATTATTATTATTATTATTATTATTATTATTACTATAATCGAAATTATGAACTTGCGGAAAGGCTAAACTTTTTTTTATTTACCAAACTTTAAATGGAACTTGTAATGTTTAAGGAAGATTATTCAATAAATATGCCTCTGTTTTATAAAATCTTTAGCACAATATAAGATATAGATACACATTTAAAATGTATATTAAATATACTTATATTTATTATCATTAAGTGAAATAATTTTACTTTATAGTATGTTTTTTAGAGAATTTTGGAATTTTGAGATTAGATTCAATTCACGTTAAAAATTTCCTACCACACGTCTTGAAAGGTGGTCTTTCTCTCATCTTCACAGGTAAAAATAAATAGATAAATACATACATAAATATGCGGAACATTTTGATAAGGTGTTTCATAAATGGATAAGAGCTGAAGACGAAGAAGAAGAAATTAATAAATAGGATTCTTGTTCTCTTTCATATGAACTATGCCTCAACCACAAAATAATGACTTACTCCTTAAACCAACAACAAAATAAGGAACACCTACAGTTTAGCGGGCCATCCTAATGTTCAAAACCTACCAATAGATGGCGATAGGTCTGACTAGAGAACTGGCAGATGAATACACAACAAAAATGGTGACAATAGGCATACGAAACAATTTTTTACTAGCCTAACTAAAAATACTTACCTAACCTCTTGGCCAGGGGAGCTTCGCGCCCATGGGACTCCCCATCTTACTATCCTAACTAAAAATACTTACCTAACCTTTAGTCGAACTACTTACCTGAGTGGAGGGATGAGGTCGTTGAGCGGCATCTCCAGCTAAATTGTATACTACCCCAAAATAATATCATACCTCGCTCTTATAATTATTAAGGTTTGAATTAGCTTAAGCAAACTTACCATAACGTAACCTAATTTGTAGTTAACTAGATGATGATCAGGGCTGTGGGATTGAATGCACCATGATATACATGGTAAATATGTAAATGTTTAGTCTTAATTCTAGTAGTCTTGAGTTGACTATTTTTCAGTGTATTCTGACTTATGCATACTGTGCATCAGTAGGATAATGGTAAGAACTCCGGCGCCTTAATTCTACCCCCCTCAGTATGGTAAAGTTACTTCGCATTGGCATATTTGTATAGAGTATTGGGGGGTTGGAAAAGAGGTTAGGTTAGGTAAAGCACGGGCTTAGGGGGTTTTCCTTACTGAGGAGAGAAGAATTAAGGCGCCAAGTTATACAGGACCTTTACCTAATTAATTTTTAGCTTGTAGCAGGTACTACCTTCTTAAGTTCAGGAAGCTACTGATATTTCATTCATTTTGCGGTGTGGATAAAAGCATATTTCTTTACAACAAATTTACTATATGGTTATAATATAGTTGCAGGTAAGATGACTTCCAGGAATTTGTTGTTGCTCTCAAACTCCACAGTGCATGGATCTGGTTACCTGGAATGGGCCGCACAATACATCACGGAATTTCTTCATAGGTACCGTTTAATGATAGCTCTGATAGAATGCTTTATATAATATAGCAGGAAAACCACAGTATATTGTAAATAAGATTGACCCCCAGGTGCTTTTGGGTTATTCATACTTACAGTGCAACTCACGTAACCTCACCTAACCTGACAGTTTACGAGGTTATTTAGATGGGGTTCTTGGGGTTACTTCTTCATAGCAGGGTTAACTTGGTTTTGTTGCTCCGACCATAATAATGCTTTAATGTTTATTATATTTTGGTATTGTAGTTGTGACTTGATGACCAGTGGAACTATGGAACTTTCTTGTTTACTGTATATTTATACAGCATATTCATGACCCCAAAATGTTTTAATGTTTTCATGTAGACTGTACATATGTACGAAAAATTACAAAACATTATGCATGTATAATCCATTGTTACTTATCTTATTGATAATCGTGGTAGTGCAGCGGTTCGAGTGATCGACTTGAGAAATGACCCTCCTGTGATTGAACCCACTTTTGGGCAGTAACAAGGGCAACCAGCTGATATTCCACAGCTCCAGCCCGTCTCTGTTCACCCCATGATGAGGTTTACTAGGGACACATGAAACGGCAAACAGCAGCATTGATCTTGTTCCCCTAGATGATATAATTTTTTCATTCATAGTTTACTTAATAACTGAACTTTGGACTTTACTGAAACTGTATATTTAGATCAGTTAGAAAGTGTTTTGGAAAAAAATTTAAATTATTGGGCACATAACAATAGTTCCCCAGTAATAGGCATTGTATTTAAAAGATTACCTGTCCCCTTATTTGGCTATTAAATGGAGAGCTTACTGTTAATGTTGCTTATATTTTTTTTTTCAGCAAAGCAAAATAATTCTTCCATTACATTTACAAATAGGTTTCTTAAAAAATTTGCTTGTACAAAGATATGCATGAGTAAACTTGATGTATTATACTGTATTATGTGTAAGTATTAATCCCCATTCAAATGGGAGTGGACATAGACAGGTTGAAGCTGAGGAATTAAGGCTGGAAGCACTTCCTACAGTGGGCTAGAAAATGGGTTTGTCCCTTCTGGAGTTGAGCACTCTAACCAGTGTCCTACCTCAGTCCCCATTTATTAAATTAATACATAATATTCATTAAAGCTTTTAAGCAAGTATGAATGAGATAAGTTTGAGATGAAAGAGTATTCATTGCAGATCTCTTCTTGTAATGCTGTAATATCTTTTTGTTAAAAATGCTAATCAGGTAGTGCAGAAGATATAATTAATTGTCAGTACTGTTTTCTTTTTAAATTAGCTGCTCCATTTTCATTTACAGCAAAAATGTTAAGAAAGTCGTCTTTGTACCATATGCTCTTCGGAAGATGGACAATTACACGGAAAGTGCCAAGAAAAAGTTTACTTCGTGGGGTAAGACCTGTCAGAGCTTACTTTCATTGAGTCGTTTATATTGTAGGGGATTGATGGATAGATGCTATATTCTATAAATTGCTCCTTAAAGGGAAACTTTTTGGTGTGAGTAAAACAAGTTGAAAATTAAGGACACAGATCTCACTTACATTGGATCTCATCTCAGTTCTTTCATTTTATATTAATCCTTCCTCTGTTAGTTGTGTAGTGCGTTTGTTAAACATGTTTTTTTTTATCACTGCAAAAGTAATAGTAAATATGTCGAGGGGGAGTGCAGCCATTGTATATGTAAATATTGCATGTTTGTAAAGTTTGCATAGCATACTTTGTATTTATTATATGAGCAACAACATATTGTATTAAAAGATATATGAACAGTATGAATACTCTGATTATATTTTATCAAAAGGAGAGATATAACATGACTTTCCAAGTATTTTTCTTAATTAAAGTATTAGCACTTACCCTGTTTCAGGATTTGAACTGGAAGGGATTCATACTTCAGCTGATCCTGTGGCCACTGTGAATTCAGCTGAAGCCATTTTTATTGGTGGAGGAAATACCTTTCAGCTATTAAAAGGCCTATATGACAATCACTTAATTGAGCCAATAAGAAAGAGAGTACTCCAGGTATTTATTATCTTTCGTTTTTGTAGTACTATATATTGAAACATTCACTTTGCATTTTGCTTTTGATTGTAATGTACATACTTCTGTGCTGACGCTGTTAATCTCTTCAGTTTTTTAGATATTCGTTAATGAATTATATTGTGGAAGTCTTACACTTATATTTGCCTTTTTTTTTTATTATTATTATTTTAAAGGTACCAGTATGAAAATATGGTAATACAGTGATCCCCCCCTTATCGCGGTAGTTCGGTTCCGGGACCCGGCGCGAGACAGGAAAACGCAAAGTAGGATCAGCCTATATATACATAGATATTTTAATTTATTTTTACGTTTACACTGTATAAACCCTCCCTGTACTGTTAACAAACCACCCTTTACTTCATAAATAACAGCATGCAATGTAAATTTATATGAAAGTGATAGCTAAAATTACGGTGAATGAAGTGGTAATTACATGACATACTCATGTACATAGGTATTTTACAATTATTTTTGCCAAAAAAAAAAAAAACGTGGTACAGTGAAAACGCGAACCAAGAAACGCGATCCAGCGGGGATCACTGTAAGTATCAATATGCAAAGGAGTGTCATTATTTCTGTTGTCATTTTAGTGTTCCTTTTTTGACAGGATGGCATTCCCTATATTGGCAGTAGTGCCGGGACAAACGTGTCTACTGTAAGCATCAACACGACCAATGATATGCCCATTGTGTATCCTCCAAGCTTTGATGCCCTCGCACTTGTGCCTTTCAATATTAACCCTCACTATATTGATGCTGATCCTGCCAGTGTGCACATGGGTGTAAGTATGTTATTTTATTACATTAGTTATTGTACAATGGTGAAGATGTAAATCCACCGAGATAATAGCCTTGGGTTGTCGATGCTGAACTTGCCAGTGCGCACATGGGTGTGTGTTGGTTTGTTATAGTACAATACTGTACATAAAATTAGAGCAAATTAAACATGTTTCACCCTATTGCCAAACTGCCCCTTTAAGACACAGACATGTTGAAACTAAGGATTTAGGGTTGAATGCCTCCTTAATGCCTTATGATATCAATAATTATGAGTGACATTTGGCTTCATAGGACTTTCAGGACAGAGAATATAGCAATAAACATATTTTATGAATCATGACCATCATATTGAGTTAAGACTTTCAGTTTCTTTGTCTAGGAAATGGAGTGGTATCAGAATGTACAGTATTGTGTCTATTCATATATAATCACATAAGATTGTTGACTTTCTTCAAGGAAACTAGAGAAACACGGATCAACGAATATCACGATATTCCTGGCACCCCTCCTGTCCTAGGTCTAAGGGAAGGATCATTGCTACACGTGAATGATAAAGCAGCTGTACTTAAAGGAGTGCATGCAGCACGATTATTCAGACCGTAAGTCACAGATATTTTATTTGATGATATCAAGTCTTTTTAATATGTAGCAGACTTCTTTTTCCTCTTTTTTTCATCTTATTCAGGAGACTTTTACAGTAACTTTTGGATAATAAAAACTTTATCTGTAAAGTCCTGGATAATAGTGTAGTTGTAATGTGTAGCTAAACAAAAATGATTTACATTGGTACTGATAATTGCAAGTCTGATTGAAGTTTTATTACTTCATTGTTTCAGTGGAAAGCTGCCTGAGGAGTTCCCCTTGGGATCGGATTTCTCTTTCCTTCTTTCAACCCAATGTTAAGAATTGAGGCTGTAAGTTTATTATTGGAACTACTGGAGAATGTTCAACTGTCATATTGTGTTATATATTTCATTCATTTTACAAAAGTGGGATATATATTCGTAGGTATTTTATGAGGTAGAGTCAGTTAGTTTTGTTGTAGACAAGGTTGCTTGCGAGGTCAGTGGTGGCAAAATTGGTAAATGGAAAATTCTGCTAAAGACTAAGTTACTTGTGCCGATCCTTGGTTTTTATAGTAAATAATATCGGGTATCGCTTGTATATTACTGTTGGCAACTTGTTTATCTCTTAGTATGGTTTTTAACAATACCATTTTATGAACTGCTCAGGAGAGTACTTATAGCACTCAATTATCTCATGGTATGGTTTGCTTAAAATAACAATTTGCATTAATCAGAAGTGCACTTATATCACTGTAAATATACTATCGATTGAAAACTTAAGCACCATTTACTGCCGATGTAAAGATAAGCATAAGTGTTGCACAGTCCATTACCTGTTTGTAATACGCTCAACAATACTTAAATGACGACTATATATGGTTGTGATATATAAATATTAAACTTTTTTAGAGTATGTTATAATGGTACAGTACTAAATTGGGGTATAATTAATCTTTAGTCCAAGTTTGTTGGACGAAAATCATTGTCATATATTTCTTGCTACAATTTAGGATACCAGTCATCTTATTTAGAAATTCCAGTGCTGTAGAAGCATGGTAAGCAAAGAATGTTTTGATCTGCTCCATCCCTGTATGATTACTATTAGACACAGTCCTGAAATTAATTCTGTGAAAATATTGGATTACATTAAGGGTAATATATCAAATTGGTTTGGTATAACTACACTATTTAAGAAATGTACCTAAACTGTCTGAACTAAACTAATTTAACTAAAAATAAACTTATTTTGGTATAGCAATACACAAAGTTCACAAAGTAATAAACTTGTTTTAATGTGCTAAGTAAGTATAAGAAATATAGTTACAAAAACAACCTTAACAAAACTAATATAGCACTAAATCTATTTAGAACTCAAAAGAAAACCATGCGGTTATTTATCAACAATATAAGTGAATATTGTTAACTGCATAAACATACATTAAAAAAAATAGCTGTTAAAACATACTGAAATTAAATTTATGTGCTGGTTTATAAACCTCAAAAATGTGTTGTTTATTGCATAATATATTATCCAGTTAAATTTCAATGCAAGTCCTTAAAAATACAGGATTCATTTCCTCAAAGTATACAAAGGTTTTGCGTAATAACATATTACTAAAGTACATCTTTTCCTGATCGATCACCTGTCATTATGTCATATTCTTTTTAACAATATGATATGTCATACATTGAGCTCATAGGTACAATTTTAAACAATATGATTTGTCACACATAGAGCTCATAGGTACAGCTCAGATTATTCAATGATTAAAATAAATGGTTAAATATATTGTAATGTTTTATAATAGTTAAAATAAAGGGTGAAATATATTGTTAACCTTGTTAGTATTTACTCCTTAATCATAATGGAATGTAAAATATGTAAATAGTTTTGTTCCCTGTCCATGAATACTATTAAAGTATATTTTAATACAATACAGTATAGTCAAATATTACAAAAATTTCTATCACAGTGTCTTAATTTATTAATTACATCATAAAGACATCAGAGCACAAGTAATACAAAGACTCTTTCTTATAACACTATATGGAAGGTCATTTGGTCAATCTCCTCTTGAATATCACCAATGAAATATTACATGGACAGAGAAAGGTCAGCTAACATTCCTATTTCAGCATATATGTTAATGTTGTGTTAGTGACATTTCAACAGGACCTGAGAACCTGACTGACTGCTCTAGACAGTTCCATCAACATTCTCCAAATGGCTATTCAGTTAAAGGGGTTTCTTTTAATATTACAATTAACACAAAAATTATTTCTCATGTTCACCATTTAAGAACTTCCTCACCTGTTTTAAAGGTACTCTGGAATTGCAATTGCAATACAAGTTATTCCTAATGTTAACCATTTAAGCAGTACTATAATGAAGTGTATAAATTGAAGTTGAAACATTACATATTTCTAGTGGTTACTATTTATGATATGTAGCTTCAGTGTTTTTGAAAAAAAGGTCATTTTAATACCATATCAGAAATACAGCAGTTGACAAAACTATCGCTGCACATTTTTACTGAATTGCACATTTTGAATATATATTTACTCCTAATGGTTAAAGGATCACATATAAACAAATAGTTTGTGCACATTAAAAACAATATAAAGAGGGTTTGGCATTCGAAAGACCTCTAAATGGTAGTACACAAAGATCAGTTTCTTTTAATAACAAAAAATATTTTTAGTTAAATAATGAAAAGAATCAACTTGAAACTAGGATTAGGGCTGGGTACAGCCCATTTGGCTTTTGCGTACTGGGGCCAAGAAATATTTAGGTGGCTTTGTTCAAATGCTATCCCTGTTCGAGGTGTAAACTGAAGGTTATTATGACTACATGCACAAGGATATGAACTAAGCAAATGATAAAAACAAGATTACCTCTAAGATTAGGTGGAATACAGCATGCTAAAAATGTAAATAATAAATCAACTTTAGGAAAGGATATTCTCAAATAACCTACCAATGTACTGAAGCATAATGAAAAAGGTCATGAGTCACAGCGATTGCACCCGTTCCCACTAAGAAAAATGCAGAGACTTAAGTGCAAGTAAACTTGTAATAAAGGATGTGAGCCACTAATAACTGCTTAAATTAATATAAGCAAGTACCTGTATTGCATATGCAACTATAGGCAATTAATAACTAATGTTAGAAAATATTGCATAAACAACATGGCCAGTTTATACCTAATAAATATCAGTTAAAGAATATAAGGATATGATGTTAAAGAGTATTACATAATATGGCCAGTTAATACCTGATGAATATCAGTAAGGAATTTACGGAATGTAAAGACATTACGGATATGTTGTTGTAAAGTACTGGATAAAGGTTAAGGTCACTTAATACCTATGAATATCAATAAGGGGTTCAAGGATATAACATTAGAAAATTGTTAATTATGTGTTTAATTTCAGGAAATAGGACTTGGAATCACTTTCAGTATGCTTATTCCAGAGTATTATAAGGGCAATATTCCATAGCAAATGGAGATTCAAGACTTTTTAACGGATTACAATATTAAGTTATTGTACTGTACATTATCATGTACTTACATTGACGATAGCATAGGAATGTGCGATACATTTGCTGTTGCTGAATTTAAGAGTAAAATTATATGAAATTAAAGAGAATAATTATAAGAAATGAGAGTATTACATAGCACCAGATGAGTTAAAAAGAGTGTAACTATGTGAAATTTGATAGTATAACAATGTGCATTTAATGAGTATAAATATAGGAAATTAAAGAGTATTATCATTACATATAACAGTACTTTGCAAAAAAATAAATAAAGAAAATAATATTTAAATGAAATTTAACCCAAAAGAAAGACTATCACACATGAATGTAGCAATGACATAGAAAATACAATATCAAACAAAATTTTTTGCTACATTTGTCCCTCATCTTACAAAATTTTAAAGAGTGCAGTTTTGACTACCAATGGTGGAAAATATTGGATAAAAAACAATATTTCATAGAACTTCACCACTAAAAAATACATAACTACAGTACAGTTTTTATATAAATTATAATTGTATTTGGCAAAGATTAAGTACAGTGCAATAATCTAGGCATAATTCAGAGTATTCAGAAGTATGAGAATAGATTATATGTGAAGTATAGACACATTTATAAATGGGTTTTGAATATAGGCGACTTTTAACTTACACGGTAAGTGGTGAAACCGCTTCATAGCGTAAGTTGAGGGACAACTGTATTACGAATCATCTAAAGAAAATTTTCAGCAAATTTGAATATCCATTATGAAAATATGCATAAATGCATGAAAAGTACAAGTATAAAAATATAAAGTCTTCTGTATATCAATTATAATTCTAACTTCTTCAAAAATATGTGAGTTACAAAACATTCCAAAATAACATAATCTCCAACTAACTATGGGCCATGACATCTTTAAAATTACAACAATCAGTGTATCACAACCGAAATGGTTCTTCTCAAGTCGCAATAGGGTTAAATAGTATGGTAAGACCATATTGCAAAGATGGCAAGTTCATATAAATAAAATACCCTTCCCTGCGTCAGACACATTTTGATTAATATGCAAAGTAAGAGAGCTTAATAATTAACTGTCAATAACATTTACCACTCCATAACAATGTAACAACAGATGATCATAACAAGTAACAGTCTTAATTACTATACCATACCACAATTTAATGTAACAACAGATGATCATGATATATTCAAAACAGGGTTATGTGATGATTCCAAAATACAAGTCCATTCTTTTAATTATCATGCTCATCAACACCTGTGTCCATGAAGTCTACGAAGGCCTTTTGTACCCCAATTGGAAACAAGCTGAAAAATAGTAATGAAAATTCATCAGGTTATTTACTAAAATGGTGATCCATATTCGTTCATGACCACGGTAGCGCACTTGTCTCGGGAAGTGACAAATCTGCACTCAATCCCACAGTGGGGCATTAGGAAGGCCATTCAGCTTTTAATTTCTCCAGTTCCAATCTGCTTGTGCACCCCATTTCAAATGGGAAGCGACATTGATACATAAAACAGCAAATATCAGCACATACAGCTCATTTGATGATTGCAAAATCAATATTTCTACAGTCGAAACTATCATTTAAACGAATATTGCAATATTCTCTATTGTCTTGCTAATACTGTGTAGTTTTAATTTTAAATATTTCTCACCTTACAAGTTTGTAACAATAAAAATCCTTGGGAGGGATGCACACCATTTCATCTTCTCGTCTTATACCTTCAATCATCAACTCAGCACAACGCTCAGCAGTGGTTATTGGGTTAAATGAAGGAAACCTGTAAATTGGATTAGATTTCTCAGTGATTTTCAGATAAATGAAACCAAACTGCAATACAGAAACTAAAATAAACTTATCATATATTAAAGTACACAATTTGTTCCTCTATCATCATGCTACCTGGAGATTATCCCTCTAAAGGGAGGCAAGAATACCTCATCCATGTTCCCTTGCAGGTCGTAAAAGTTTACTAAATGGGGCAAAATGAGGGAACTAGGAAGCCCCTTCTTTGTTTTTTCCTCTCTGAGACTCCAGTTTTTGTTTTGACTCGGCCATTCCTCTAACAAGGGAGGTTATGTTTTTTTTTATATAGACATATAAATGGATTATACTAACAAAATTATAAAATGTGTGGTTGTGAAAAAAATTTCAGTTTTACCTGATGCGTGGCTTCTTTGCTAATCCTGTGTCGACAACAAAAGGATGGACGCAGGTAATTTTGATGTCAGGATGGCGACCAGCGTAACGTAACTCCTCACTCAATCCGTCCATCAAACCTGTTAACAGTGATCAAGTTACTTCTGTTTTAGAAAAACATTAGGGATACAAAATCAAACTATCTTGCACGTAATTATAATGTAGCACATTAAATGACAGTACGCCTATTAAATGTGGAAAAGAGGGGTAATAATACAAAAAAATAGTTGAGTGAAGAAAATAGCACAATGATGCAAAGAGGTCTAAGTATCTTTGTCTCACCACATCCTTACAAACTTAATATATGAGTAAGCCAACCAGAGTGGAGGGGTGAATCGTGGCACCCCAAGGAGCTAAGAAGAGTGATCAAGGTATATTATTATTATTATTAATTTTATAATTATCATTACAGAGGAGAAAAAGAAACGAATCTTTGAAAGCTCAACACAATTGCAAAAACAATACCTCCGAAACATACCTTTCACAGCATACTTGCTAGAACAATATGGAACCAAATTACTTGTAGCCACAAGCCCAGCAACGGAAGACATAGACACAATGTGACCTTTATTTGAAGTTATGAATAAAGGGAGCCACTCTCGTACCATCTGTAATCAGTGGAACTTTTGACATCTTCTTATAAAAGATAGCTTTGTCGGTTTGCAATTTTATGCGTCATTATTTATCCCTAAGTGAATGCAGGTGGACATCGAATGGAGATGAGGAATTAAGGCTGGATGCCCTTCCTAATGTCCCCACATATGTTCGACCAAGGGTTTGTCACTTCCTTTGTCAAGCAATGCACCAACCTGGTCCCCTCCCTTACCAAATGATATACAGTGATATTTGCTACACCAAAATTCTCAGCTCATCGTAATCAAAGAGGATACATCTAGTTAAATTTTCTATATATATACAAGAGATAAAATTGTCTGAAGATAATATACTGTACACACATAACAGCATTTAATGTGTTCCTAAGACCAAATAATCTATTTAATCAATATCAAAATCTAAAATTTAATGTACGATAGTATAAATACCAAATCAAATTATTTATACATTTGTCTTGTTTAAATGAAACACGAAAAATAAATATTTATTAATTCTAATACACAAATTTAAGAAAATTTCCTAAATAAGAGAAATAATTTCTCCATTTTTTCACACGAATTTAAGAAACTTTCCTTGTATTAAGTGCAAAAAACTTTGTGTTTTTCTGCTTACCCAGAAATGTGAGAAGACATTAATATCAAACAGTTTCTGGATTTCCTCAGGAGTATGTTTCATAAAAGGCTTACAAGGCATTATTCCTGCATTATTTACAAGGATTGTTATCTGACCAATCTCTTCACGGATCTGAATAAAAAAAAAGGATAAAATTACACTTATTCTACATTGCAAAAAATGTGTAACATTTTATGCATAATTATTAATCCCGAAATAAATGGGGGTAGAGACAAACACGTTGGATATGGGAATTAAGGATGGATGCCCTGCCTAACGCCCTGCAAAGGACTCAAACTTGGGTTTCTTACTTCCCAAATTGAGCGCTTTATCCATTGGAATACTAGTCATGTATAACATTAATATAGTGCAGAGGACAGCAATAAAGAAATATAAGAAAAGGCTTCTAAAATAAACAGTTTTTAAGTATAAAATAAATACAATAAAGCAATACAGTACTTGTTAAACAAAAGTAACCAGTCCTGATTAATAATTTGTAATGGGAAAGTTTGAAATTTAAAACATAATTACCACTCATTATAATTATCTACTAAAATAACGAATTCCAATGCGGAATATCAATAAACCTTTGTTTAAAAGGGCATAAACACTTTTCATGACACCATAAAAATCCAGTATTTGTTTATCACCTAAAACAAATCTATTTTCTTTGATCTATGATGCTATGTCAAAATTAGCCCCCATTATAATGGGGGTTGACACAGACAAGCTGGAGATGGGGTAATAAGGCTGGATGCCCTTCCTGATGCCCAGCAGTGGGATCGAAAAACAAACCTGGCATGTTAAGAGACAAGCCTCATAATATATATTTCATTCTTAATCCTCATGACTGATTTGTGACATAAAATTCTATAAAATTTAAATTGCTTTATACAAGACCTTCTAATATTTAGCATTTATTTAAGATTTCTTACAGCAATTTTAATGTTTTTCTGAGTAAACACAGAGAAGATAGATGGAGGTAGAAAATTAAAATCAGTGCATGTCAAAAACAAGCGTGAAAATGGTTCTTTGGTAGTTCTACTTGTGCTACTCAAACCTCCAAAATGCAAAATACTGAGATAAATGTTTGAAAAAGGAAAGTTTCTTTGCACATATACATGGTGGTATTTAATGAGGCTTGAAAATTCAAGTATTTGTTTGGCAATACAATACTGTCTTTCACTAACCTTTGTACAAACTGAATGAATCTCTCCCCTGTTGGACACATCACATTTGTATCCCCATGCAGTACCACCTTCTCGGGTAATATCAGCCACAGTTTGTTTATTATTAGCCTGAAATCATAGCAAATCATCTCCTGTACTACATAAGATCAATACAACACAAGATATAATTTCAGAGACTGCTCGGTATATGAAACTTCCTTTTATATACTGAAATAATACACTCTTAATGAGGTATACTTGCTCACTTCATTGATATCCAAACAAATAATTTTGGCTCCAAGTCGGGAAAACTGAAGGGCAAGTTCGCGTCCTATTCCGTGTCCTGTTCCAGTAATCTGTACAGTAAGAGAATAAGAAAAAAAAAGATTAATACAATACAGTACATATATATATATATATATATATATATATATATATATATATATATATATATATATATATATATATATATATATATATATATATATATATATATATTTATATATATATATATATATATGGTGGAACCTCGACCCATGAACGCCCTCACCCACGAACACAATTTACTAACAAATTTTGCATCGACCAAGTTCACATTCGCCTGGGTGACTGCGTGGTTGCTCTCAGCTTTGCATTGGTGCCAGAGCTGTGTAGTTTGTTCATTGTTCTTTCATAGATTTCCATTGTTTTTGTATTTTACTTTAAGCTAGCCCTCATTATGGCTCCTAATAAAGCTATGTGCATTAGTGACAGTGGTGTTAAAAAGACAAAGTATAACAGTGGAAATGAAGAAAAAAATAATTGCTTAACATGAAAACAGTGCTTGTGTTCTGATCTTGCCACGCAGCATAACATGGCGAAAGCGACCATCTGTACTATTTTAAAAAATAAGGATGCCTTAAAGGTAGCTGACGTGGCTAAAGGAGTTAATAGTTAACGAAGCATAGGCCACAGGTAATAGAAGAGGTAGAAAAAATATTGTTGGTTTGGATAAATGAAAAACAGCTTGGAGATAGTGTTAGTGAGGTTATACTATTTGCGAAGGCTCTACAAATACACCATGTTCTAGTGATGCTACAATTGACGAATTTAAAGCAAAGAGAGGGTGGTTTTGAAAATTTCGTCAACGAACTGGAATTCATAGTGTTGTTAGGCATGGAGAGGTGGCTAGTTCAGACCAAAAGGCAGCGGATGCCTACGTGCTAGAATTAGCTCAATTGTTGAAAGTGAAGGTTACGTTTCGCAGCAAGTTTTCAACTGTGATGAAACAGGACTGTTTTGGAAGAAAATACCTAACAAGACCTATATAATTCAAGAGGAGAAGGCAGTGCCTGGCCACAAACCAATGAAGGACAGGCTTATACATTTATTGTGTGCTATTGTTAGTGGGGACTGCAAAATTAAGCCTCTTTTAGTCTAAGTCTCTGCAAATCCACGCATTTTCAAGCGCAATAATATGTTGAAGGCTACACTTCTGGTAATGAGGAGGTAGAAAGCAAAGGCTTGGGTAACATAAATTTTATTCACAGAGTGGCTGACTGAAGTTTTTGCGGCAGCTGTGAAGAAATAACTTGAGGAAAAAGGTTTGCCTCTAAAGTGTCTTCCGGTGATGGACAATGCTCCTGCCCATCTTCTAGATTTGGAAGAAGACCTTGCTATAGAATATGACTCCATAAAAGTCAAATTTCTGCCTTGCAACACCACTCTTCTCCTCCAACCCATGGACCAGCAAGAGATTTCCAATTTTAAGAAGCTGCATACGGAGGATCTATTTGCCAGGTGTTCCCAGGTTAACGACACAGATTTGAGCCTTTGTGAATTCTGGAAAGACCCCTTCCATATCCTCCACTGTATTGGTCTCACTGACAAGGCAAGGAATGAGGTCTTCTGCTGCATGCTGAACCCGCCTGGAGGAAACTTTGGCCAGGTTTTGTGGTTAATAGAGACTTCAAGAGTTTCAAGCAGTAGCTAGCTATTAAAATTGTGAACGAGATTGTGGCCAAGGGCAAAAGTTTGGGCTTGGAGGTCAGTGAGGAGGATATGGAGGAGCTGGTGGAGGATCACAAACAAGAACTCACCACCTAAGAAATTACAGAGTTGCAACGTGAACAGGTGAAGACTCTCCAAGAGGAGCAATCAGCGGAGGAGGGGGATGAGAGTATAAAAGTTTCAAGTGATAAATTTAAAGAAATTTTATGTAAGTGGAGTGATGTGCAGGCTTTCATTGAGCGACATTGCCCAGACAAAACTGTGAGCAACAGGTCAGTGAACATTTTAAATGACAATGTCATGTCTCACTTTAGAAAAATTTTATCAGCAAAGAAAAGAACAAATTTCTCTGGATTGTGTTCTTGTGCCAATACCACCCACAAAACCACCTTACAAGAGAGAACATAGAGAAAACACCAATAATACAGCCTGTACCTGAACATTTGCCTGACGTTTTTATGGAAGGGGACTCTCCTTCAAAGGAGTAGTCCTCCTCCTCCTCCACCGACATGTATGCCAGCAACAATAAACCACAAAGGTAAATACAGTACTGTACCATGTTTCATTTTAGTAGAGTAGCATTTCTTTCTATTATTAAAGGAGTTTTCCTATTACAGTATTTATACATGTTAATACCCATCAAAAAAATTAAGAAGGTACATTTTTAGTGCTGGGGAACGGATTAATTTGTTTTACATGCATTGCAAAGGGAAAAATTGTTTCCAGTTATGAACTTTTCACCTCACGAACAGGGTTTAGGAACAGATTAAGTTCGTGACTAGAGGTATCACTGTGTGTGTATATATATATATATATATATATATATATATATATATATATATATATATATATATATATATATATATATATATATATATATATATATATATATATATATATATATATATATATATATATATATATATATATATATATATATATATATATATATATATATATATATATATATATATATATATATATATATATATATATATATATATATATATATATATATATATATATATATATATATATATATATATATATATATATATATATATATATATATATATATATATATATATATATATATATATATATATATATATATATATATATATATATATATATATATATATATATATATATATATATATATATATATATATATATATATATATATATATATATATATATATATATATATATATATATATATATATATATATATATATATATATATATATATATATATATATATATATATATATATATATATATATATATATATATATATATATATATATATATATATATATATATATATATATATATATATATATATATATATATATATATATATATATATATATATATATATATATATATATATATATATATATATATATATATATAAACTAAATATACGTATTAAAAGACTTAAAATCAAACTTGCCACTGTATCAAATGTTACACACTTGACAAAACTATAAGAATAATCGATTTCATCAACATACAGATACTCCCCAACTTACGAACATGTTAGGTTCCAGAAGTATGTTTGTAAGTAAAATTCTTTGTAAGTTGTACTCAGTTACAAAAAAAAGTACTGTACAATACATACATATGCAGTACAGTATAATACTGTACTTACAATTACACACATAACGACTACATAAAACAAAGTAAAACAGCATTACTAAATCTTAATACAATAATAATAATGTAATAATACAGTACAGTACAGTAATACATACATTAATACAAGGTTAAATTTTTGTTCATAAGTAGGGGAGCTTCTGTATATGCATTTCAGTTTCCAATTTACTTACAAGAATAATCTCTCCAACAACATTCTTGAGTTGCTTGGGGAAGATCACATGCCATCCTGCTTGAATCATCAGCAGGAATGAGCAGACGCAGAATTGTAGAAAATCAAGTACCAGTAACGCATACTGATAAATAACCATCAAACCACTCACCATTTTCTGTATTGGAGGGTAAAAACATGTTCAAATAAATACAAAATTATATGTGGGAGTATGGAACATATTCCTGGCCTGGCAGGGATTCGAACTTAAGACACATTATCCATGGTACAGTTGGTAATGCCTTTGCAATTGAATTACCTGTCTTTAGTTCCAATTCCAGCCAGGGGCAACTATAAGTTTAATATAAAATATATCCATTACAAAAATACATAGATACGGCAATAACAAGAGAGAGTCCTTCGAGAATTAATGCCATATATATATGGGTATTTCAATTTGAAGGTAGTTGGGGTAGATATACAATCAGAAGAGAGAGTTGACAAGAGAAGAAAAGTTGTTTGTCATATTATGTCACTATTACTTCCAATTAAGGGGGTGAACACAGAAAGGTTGGAGCAGGGAAAGCATGGTTGGATGCTCTTCCTAATGCCCTGCAGTGGGTTCAAACATGGGTTTGTCACTTCCCAAATAGAGCGCTCTAACCACTGTACTACTGTGTTTTTTTTTCTTACCCTTAACTTTCTGGATTGCATATATGAATTTCTTCAGTTTCTAAGAAAATACAACTTTTTCCAAAGATTTGATTATCAACAGTACTGTACTTGCCTCATGCAATTAAGATTCTATCAACTATCACTATCAATTATTATTTCACTTTTTATCAAAAGTACCAAAACTACGGTCACTTTAATGTAATCATCACTATCCATGAAATATATAATCTATACCTTGACAGTGAACATATAATGAATACGATCTAAAAATCATGAACAAAGCATACTAAGACTTAATGGGATGAGAAGAAAATTGTTTATTTGCCATTTTATGTCAATATTAATCCTCATTATGAGGGTGAATACAGACAGGTTGGAGCTGGGGAAAAATGAACAATATTACAATACATACTGTATATACTGGTAAGCTCAAAGAACATTAGTATGCTATGTAAAGAAGTACGGCTCATTACACGAACACTTAAATACAGGACTTATGATGACTGATCACAAGTTAATAGACTGGTCGGTCACCAGTGCCTCTGACATTAATCTTATCAGTGATCTATAACAGCAGGTCAGTAGGGTATCTCTGCTGGTATCTATTTCATTATCTTGAATGCATTATTATCATATATGTACTATGCTATGGTAATGATAAATGACTAATATGACTAATTAAAGAACAGTCAAAATGATGGGTACATTCAGAACTTTTTCTCCTTTTGCTGTTTTTATCTATCACTATTACTACCCCAATCAAATAAGAGGGAACACAGACAGGGAGGAGCTGGGGAATTATGGATCATTAAGGCTAGATGCCCTTCCTAATGCTTGGAACAATTTTCAGGATAAACTGGAGAAGACGCACCTCAGCACCGTCACCCGGATAAAAAACACCATTCACGATTGGCCAACTGGAGATGAAGCATCTCATAATTAAGCAACTGGAGATAGGGCACCTTAAGTTAGGTTCGGTAAGGTTAGGTTAAGTTAGATTACCTCCACTTAGCCAATAATGAGGAGTATCCTCTCGATTTGACAGCACTGTGGCGTGCCTTCTCCCGTTTATCCCAATTTTCATATAATACACTAAATATTCAAAGGAATTACTTGTTAACATTGACATAAGATCAAGATTAATTGCATTTTTCAAAGATATATCATATAAATAAGCAATCTTCTTGCAGACCCTTAAATAACTATGAGTACTGTATGTATAACACAATATAATAATATGGTAAACTTATACAATAATAATTATTTGTAGTCAAAATAAGACACAGGACCATACCGTTCAGTTTAATCATCTGTACCTTAATAGTTGAGCGAAGTCCATTGGGCTGATAGCAGTTCAAAAAAGTATATGGCACAGGATATCATTTGACTAAACATTGGAACAAAATGCCTCTGGTTTCAAAACTCATATGTTTTGACAGTTAATAATGAATATTAACCCTCTCGTGCACGGTGATACCAATGGCTTGTATAAATTTTTAGGGGCCAAGTGCACCGTAACGTCATTGGCATCCATTTGAACAAAAATACTTTTTTAAAATAGTTACATTAACGCCAATGTCGTAATTTTTTGGTTGAGCTTAAGTTTCCTTGCTCTCTACCGAATGAACTAATTAGCAACCCTCTCCACTCACGTGGACTTTAAGGGCGAGGCATAAAATAAAGGCAGCTTCCGTCTCAGAGAAACTACAACAAATTACGAAGTCATTGATATACTACGTATAATGATAAATGTAGGTTTGGGGGAGGAAAATAGCTGAGAAAAAAGATATCTCAGCACGCTAAAAAACTGCTGGCTAGAGGCAGGAATTCACATATGAGCACAATAAAGAATACTCATTGAAACTTATGGTGCACGATGGGAGTACATACTTATACAATGGTTGTAATACCTCTTGTAAGGGGTGGCCAAGTCAAATCACACATTCACCAAAAACTAATATACCCTGATCACTCCTCTTAGCCCCTTAGGGATAAAGGGCTATCACAATTTTCCCCCCGACAACTATTTGGGTCATCCACTGGGTAAATAGGTAAGGATCTTCTATCATGAGTCCTGTCAACTACAGCTGGGTTATCTTTACCACTTCATATCAATGGAAGTACATGGGCAAAAGGAGTTAAATTTACTTATTTTTGGTCAAGATGTACGTCCTCCTTGTTTCTCGGATCATGATGCACATCTTGCTTATTTTTCTGAATATTTTCTAAAATCTTTATGCCATAGCAACACTGTAATATGATATTTGCATCTTGACAACATTTTCCATAAAAAAGTCAAGGCTATAAAAAAAAATGTAAAATAAAGACATGGTGGAGGGGAAAATATGAGGAAAACTTAAGTATATTGCATATACAGAGCAAATAATACCAACAATACTCAATAAAACCAAAAATACTTGACACTATGCTGAGCAGATTGGCAATTATTATTGACAGTAAGTCCAGATTTGTATTCCGTAAGCAGCGATTTATACACATATAAAGGGCAATGTACCTTACCATTAAGAACTAGACGGCAAGAACGTAATGCAACCTCGGTAAACTGTAGACCCGTAACAAGGAAAAAATAAAGAACACGCTTATATATTATTCCCAAAAGATATCAGAATAAAGTTCAATTTTTCTAATCCCCATCAGCAACAGCATATTGTACCAGTACCCATCTCCTGGGTGCCTACAAAAGCTACAGAACCATATATTCAGTGACATACCCTTGCATAGCAAAACCAATGTCCTATTTCTACCCTATTCATCACATGTTCATGTTATCCTAATTGGATTTTGATGGTCATACATGATGTATGTTTTTTATAGATAGGAGGTCAATCTGCTAAACTTCACTGAATTCCAAGAGCATGGTATCATCGACCTCAGGGTTAAGTAATGGAAAACAGATCATGTTAGGTCTGCATTCGTTTTTGCATCCTCACGTTTTTGTAAAATCTAAGTTCTACAAAATAGATGACACTGCAAACTCGATGGCTCAATTCCATATTAGATGCCCAGATAGTTCATTCCATCTCAGTAGCTCACTAAAATCAGCTAAGCAACCCCATTTGAATTATCGAGCTCAGTCAAAGAGTCCAGTAGAGTCAACATAGGAGTCCCGGGGCAATCCTATTCAAATTTCTGTAGTCTGTTTCTCCCAAATAAACCTATTACATATATTCAACTTGTGAGTTTTATTTAAGCCACACCAACATCTATAATAATCTACAAATTCCTTCTTTACATATAAATACTAATACTGTACAACACCAAAACTCACGTGTTCCTATTTACACCTTTTCCACTGCCAACCCAAGATATCAATGTGCCACTACTTATTGAAATGTACAGAGCAGATGTATAAACACCCTAATTCACCCTTTTAAGGCAAGTAAGGCTTCACATTTGATTACGGTTAGGTTAGTTTAAGTTAGATTACTTTATTTAAGCACACACTGCCATCCACCGATTTCAGCCCTAACAAAAAAAATTGTGATTTCCGATAAAAACAAATACCACATCAAGTAAAAAAAATCATCAAAATCTATCAGAAAAAAATCGCCAAGTCGAAAAATAGAAAGGGTTATAATATGAATTTAACCCTTTTAATAAATGAATATTTTTGTTAAAGGGAATTAATGAAATATGGCTTTTTTTCATATAAATAGAATAAGAGATCTCACTAAGACTGAAATATGGCTTTTTTTTCATATAAATAGAATAAGAGATCTCACTAAGACAATAATAATGAACCCCATATTTTCCCGGTGCCGCCTCTCAAAAAGTACCCCGAAGGGGATCCTGGGGCAAAGCCCCCCAGATAGGGAGGACGCATTCCCCTAGGTGAGGTTAGGCTAAGATGCACCAAAAATATGTTTTCGACTCTTTTTCTTTGCGGAGTAAAGGTTTTTGTGCTTTACTTCTGCTGCATATCAATCGTTTTTTTATTTTCCCCCACCAAAACCCCGATTCCCAACACTTCCCCCTACGAGTGTTGTGTATGGGGGGGGGGGGATGAAAAGTCTACATCGAGTGTTTTGCACCAGAAATGGAGTTTAGAATTGTTTGTTTCACAAATAAAACTCTCGGGAAAATCCAGTTATGTTGCTATAAGAGAATAATCCCCTCTCCTAAAAAATTACCAATAATTGGCCATAAACTTATTGTGCGATTTTTGCCCAAGTCAGTTTTACTGATGTGAGTAAAGCGAATTTTAGTCATATATAAGGTATAAATACGGGTTCTGGGGGTATGCATAAAACGAATCTCAACAATGTAAAGATGCACTAATAAAACTATACTCACAAAAGACGTTTTATGTTCTGATCTAGACAAGATAAAACGGTAAGACGGCTTCACATCACCATTATCCTCAAACCTCGACACTTGTTGAGTGTGTCAAGCGATGGAGTGAAATGGGGGGACGGTTTGGTACAGCCTTTACAACGGCTTCTCTATTTAGTCATTGCTTATGACTGGAACATTCCATGGAATTCCGTGGAAAAAAAAAAATTGTGGTTCGCTTGCAGAGATTAAGGAAACATCAAAAGTATAGAGAGTCAAACCTTGCGCAAGTAATTAAATAAAAAAGATAATTACCTGATTTATCTTTGCCCAAAACCATGAGTTTCCTTTGTCATCTCAAAAAACATCCTTTCATGGAATTATGGATAATTTATTAGCGCCTGGTAAACTGGGAGTGTTAAAGGGAATATCAGTGTAACCCTTCCACCCATGTCCAACTACTATAGTAAGAAAATTAAGATTTTTTATTTTCTTGGAATTCTCAAAAAAAAAAAAATAATAATAATCAGGGGTTCATTGTACATATGAAAAACAAATCTGTCAGTCCTTGCTATTATTTTTCTTGCAAGGAGAAAGAGGTCAAAGTAAACAAGCCTTGTATCACATACTTTTATTCTATACACGGAGTGAATGCGAAGTAAAAAGATTACCATTTAGAAAACCTGGTAATTCTAAATGCATGTATGGATGTGCAGTCCTGGGTCATAATCTCTGTTAATCATAATAAGTATATAAATTATTATTGTTCAGGTTATCTACAGGGGAATGGGTCTCTGAACAGATTTCTGTCAACAAATGTTTAGCAATATTTCATTTTCTTATTAGCTATACAGTATTCACCATAGACATATAAAATGAACAACTCCTGCAAGAGGCAGGATTGTGACTGAACTAGCAGCATTTATTCAAATCCCAAATTCATCTCAAGAAATCTGGGTAGACAATAATATGCTGAATATTAGTGGGTAGTTGTTGATTACATTATACAGTCAAGGTGATGTACTGGATAGTAAAATGTATAGGGGTAGAGGGCATAGTGTTAACCTGAGGCCAGTTCTCTTAGCCATGAAGGACATGTACAGAGATCAGGACTTATTCATATGTTTTTATGTTAGAACACATATAAATGACAATAATTTTTTTCATAATAAAATCTATTTCCTTAAAACCATGTCTATAATTACTATATCCAGAAAACCGATGGAGTTTGTAGTACTGTATTAGTATCTGTTGTATTGATATGAAACACTTACGTCAAGTCTAAACTACAACAGTCCAAAAAGCTGTATTGTTTATATCTCAAAGTCACTTATTTTTAGTCTTAAATCTACAGAGTGACTTTAAATCAAAGAAAATCTTACTCTCCTTGTCAGCAATGTGTATCAAATGGCTGAAAATAATACGAAAAAACGGTGAAGCCAAAAACTACCAACAAAACTGAATTGATTACATATCTAGTTACTAACAATAAATGAGAATTATTAAGAGAACAGAACAGTAGGATATTTTTACAACACACTACATCGGTTTATAAGGAATGCTCTTCATCTTCTAATAGATAGCAATGCTTTGGATGATTGATACAAAAGACAAAACAGATATGAACAAACTCACTTCCAATTTCCGCAGACACAAGAATAAGTACGAAACAACACTTGTGTGGTTCTCAATAACAAACTTAATTATTAAATTACTGACGTATTATGAAATCGCAAAATTTGTTTCCTTATACAAATACAAAGTGTAACTCAAACGCTCTTTCACAGAGATCAACTTCAAACATCCAACATCACCCAAAAATGATTTTTTAATTGCTGAATGTTTTCAGCATTTGTCCTCCCAGTACGAAATAAATTTACTGGGAAGGCTACATTACTGAATATATATATTTTTTCTGTTACTTTTACAATCTTGACAATTTCCAGGAGTTTACTTTCATTCTAAACACTTTTTTTACATCGTCACTCTCTAGAGAAGCTTATAAGAGCAAACTGTGGTAGCATTACTGGTTTAACAACAATGGAACAAAAGTAAAGGAAGCTATTATACATACATAAATTACAATAAATAACAATTTAAATTCTTAAATTAAATATTCAACAAATATATACTTAAAATTATTCACCAGTAATTTATGGTTTATGATGAACAAACAAGGGAAAGTGGGATGCAAGATTGCAGAATGCTTTGGGTCTTTAATATGCAGGGTCACATCCAGCACGACCTTGGAGGGTCTTTTTTATGAAATTAATTTGATGTTGTTTATGGGTTATGTAATAAAAGCAAAACTGAGTAAATAATACTGATATTCACATAAACTAATGTTATAAAGGTGAGATCATATTACAGAGGAGGAAGTGGAGAGAGGCAAAATTACAAATAAGGAAGTGGAGGTAGGTAAAATTAAAAAGGAGAAAGTGGAGGTAGGTAAAATTACAAAGGTTGATTGTAGGTAAAATTTCGAAGGAGGAGGAGGAGGTAGGTAAAATTACAAAGGAGGAAGTGGAGGTAGGTAATATTACAAAGGAGGAAGTGGATGTAGGTAAAATTACAGAGGAGGAAGTGGAGGTAGGTAAATTACAACCGAGGAAGTAGAGGTAAAGAACGTTACAAAGGAGGAAGTGAAGGTAGAAGAAATGTAAGAGAAGTAACTGAAACATCATGAAGTAAAAGAGAAGGCGGGAGAGGTGGGGGAGGGGGGAGAGGTGGCAATAGCATATGGAAAAAAAATTCAGAAACAAAATTTAAACAACATCTAGATACATCCACATCATAGTAATCATTGGTCATGTTATTCACATCTAAATCTCCAAAATCATCAATATGACCACATTCAACACAAAATACACCACATGAATCCAAAGATTCAACACCATTTGACCTAGTATCACCTGTATTGTTTTCTTGATCTTGAGCATTATCATCACAAAGATGATCAACACTGTCGAAATTGTAATGCAGAGAAGAAGAAAAATTTCCTGAAACGCTGTGAGAATTTGGTATTTCTGAGTCTTCATTAGGTTTTGGAATTACAGAATCTTCTTTGATGTTGGAGTTTAAAGATTCCAAACAAAGAGTTCTGTCATTTTTCCTCAAGGCTTTTGATTCGTTTTTCATTTCATTAGAGTTAACTTCTGGGAAATTATTCGTGTTCAAAAATGCTGATGACTTCCCAAAGAGTGAAAGCAAAGTAACGCTTATATTACCATTAATCTGAAAACCTTTGGTATCAACAACACGTCTCCCAAACCTTGACTTATCACTGCTATTTGGAACAAATCTTGAATTCATATCACTATATGTTGAAAAACTACTACTTTTCATACTTCTTCGAGCTCTTCTGTTTCTGTCTCTGAATGGGAACGTTAATCCTGCCATAGGCTCTTTGAGAAGTGCAGCTTCCTTGATAGCCTGTTTTCCTTCTTGGAAGTGGCTATCACATTTAAGTGAATGAAGATCACTCTCTTTTAAGCTCAGCAAGGGGGCTATGGGCATATCTGGATGAGGATCAAAAGATCTCGAAAGATCGCTAATATTCATGATAGTTGGACTTAAATGCGGAAGGAGAGAAGGAACAGGAGATAGTGACATCACAGAGCGCCTGGGAATGGTTACGGCGCTGTCATCCAAAAAGGGAACGTTAGTAACAGCAATGAAAGGAAGAGGGAAGGGGACACGGAGTCAGCTCCTGCGGCTGATCCACACTCCAAATCTGTCTTGAGAGCTTCCATGATAGACTTATTTCTCTTGTTGCTG
This sequence comes from Halocaridina rubra, assembly GCA_037179515.1. NCBI lineage: Eukaryota > Metazoa > Arthropoda > Malacostraca > Decapoda > Atyidae > Halocaridina > Halocaridina rubra. The sequence goes on along the minus strand of JAXCGZ010009777.1, from coordinate 19,300 downwards.
CAGGGAGTTTGGCGGAGGCGGTGCACTGTGTCTTGGCAACGCAGATACTCCTCCAATCTGCCATTGTCGACACATACAGACTGTCGCCACTTCTTAAGCCATCCTTCAATCCACCTGTACAGTATATGTATGAAACATTAAGCTCCTAAGGTAGAGGATACAGTTACATAAAATACTAAAAATAATTGTATATTGATGGTGAGAATGAACAATATTAGGGACTCCTTGCATCTCATAAAAAGGATAAGAATGCAGGTTAATAGTAGTTTCTTTCTCTTTGCATATGCTTTTCTCTGGAAAGAAACTGAATTGAGGTGAAACTCTACTGAGCCTTGGTTATTGCTACAGTTATGGCCATATTCTAATTGTGACAGGATATGGTATTATATATGAATAAAAAAAATTCTGAGTACCCTTATATGTATGATTCCTACTACTAATTTTTTTTAATCAAGTTGTGAAATTATGCTGAGCTCACCAAAGTGATTACAGTTATAGCAAAGGAAGTACAACATCAGGGCTTCAATGTGACTTTTCTATCCTCGCCTTTGTCAGTTGTGGCATAGCAAAATTCAATTAGAGAGGAATTCTCAGCTCTTCACTCCTTTAACCCTTTTAGTTGGCTCTTGTGGCATGCAGAAACTATGAGCACTGGAATTTTTTCTCCCATCACAAGGATATTACTACTATGTATATACTCATACAAAGATATATTCCCTCTTATAAATGAGGTGGCAGAGACAAAGTAATAAACTTGACTCTTTGTGGGAGGAAATTACAAAGGAAGGGATTCCCAGTCCCTTCACTCTGCCTCATGTTGTCGAATTTTACAACACCCAGGGGAACACGGAGGAGGTTTCTTTTTTGCTCCCCTTCAGATGGAAGAAGAAACTACTACTGGTACGAAAACGACAATATTACAACACTCTCTTACCCAATTCCACAGTCACAATGCCAGTTGTTGTTATGCATGCGGAGGTCTGTGAGGAATACTGAATGAGGTGCTCCAGGATACCCTGTGGTGGAAGGCTCTCCGAGCTTTGTCATGGAATTGTTCAGAGCTGCTACCGCAACATATCTGAAAATGTAATGACATCAAAAGAAACTGTACTTAATGCAATGTAAAATGGATTTAGACATTAAACTACAGATATTTAATTCTTAAGTTACATGTTGAATATTATTAGCTGCTGACATTCGTATTTCTAGATTATAACAGTTAATTATCCTTACACAGTAAGTGGCATCTGCTATTCTCTTCCCTAATAGTACTTTTTTCACGATCATGATATGTCCAAACACACAATTAATATTACATTACTCTATGACCAGCTCGAGGTTTTAAAACACCATATAAACTTTCCAATAAGCTATGTCTGCATGGCATGCATGAAACATGAAAGAAAACCACTGCCTTTTACAATTCGTTGATGATACCCATTCTTGTAATTCATCTTACAAAATAAATTGCCTCAGTTTGCAGACTGAGTTCAGTTATGCAAACAATTAATGTTATTGCTACATTATTATCAGTTCGATAAATGAATGTGTATATTGCAGAATAAAAGTTTGCTCTCTTAACATGTCCCATCCAGAAAATATTTTTTTAAACTGGGCATCCTTGGCTATACATAATATGAAGTAGCTAAAGGAAGAGAATCATTTGGATAAAAATTACAGTAATAATGTGAAAAATATCCTTCACTGACTTTACCAAAACATAAAAGAAACATACTTCACTCTTCCTAAATTTTTGAAGACGTCACGGGGAACTTCTTCCATTCTGGTTTGGTAGAAAGTGAGTTGCAGCTCTCTGGTTTTGAGTTCCTGAAGTAAGTCGATATTTGAATATATCGTTACTATGTAATTTTGAGTAGGAGGTACAAGATCATAAAGGAAAATTAGGTTCAGCTTCCAAAAGTAGTACATTAGCAATACAGTATTCAATTTCCTTCAAAGTAAATGCTAAGTAATCCAGAAACTGGAATTTTACCTGCAAAGCATGAGATGAAATCTGGCGCATGCGTGGTCCCATCAGAGTGATGTTGGAGAGCCGGTATGGTAAGTCATAGTTACTGAGTTCTTTGCTCAAAGTTCCATCAACCTGAAGAGATATATCTCTTAATTTAGTGCAAATCAATTATAATAAATTATATAACAAATGCACACCTTAATACAGGAAATGGGAAGCGCAATATCAATACAGTATATCATAATTTATACAGTAGATATGAAATATCCTCTGAATAATGGGCCTAATAAATTCAATTCTGTACAGAAAAGAAAAATTCACGACCAAAAATATGTATATACTGTGTGTAAAACTTTTAAACAATAATACATACCTATATTACGACCTATAAGCTAGTTATATTACACACAATGACAACAGTGCTGTGAATTTCCTTTGTGTAGCAGAGAACAACAAGTCTCCTGTTTATTTCTTTTTCCCAGGGTGGTGTGAGAGAAAGAATACCTTACTCACTGTCCCCTACATGTCGTCTGAAGTGACTAAAAGGTATAGGGGAGGGCAGAAATGGCAATCCCATCTTCCCTAATTATATCTTGCCACAGAAAAGTTGAAGGAAGGTGTGAGAATGTGTAGGATATGGAGAAGCCTGTTTAGTTCTTTTTTTTTTCATTGTGACCAGTCTGATGATTTCGAATATATATGGTGTTGTTGAGTGCTGTATTATATTAATTCTCATAATGGGGATGAGCACAGACAGGTAAGAGTTGGGAATGAAGGCTGTACACCCCTCTTAATGACTAGCAGGTCTGTCACTTCCCGAATCTTCTGGATATACTAAAAAATTAAAATGAAGTGATTCCCAACTCTTACAACTGGGGATTAGTCATTAGAGTAAAACTGACCTCCAGGTTCAGTTGTTGGAGAGAGGGAACGTAATGCAAAGCCTTAGCCAAATTGAAGCGCGGCATTTGAGGGTGAGTTGTCATATACAGTCGTCGAAGTGAAGTCAGAGGTGTGAAACATCCCGCCTGAAAAAAAAAAAAATAGATATGACTGTTTAGTATTTTCTCCGATGTTCTTAAAAATGAAAATTTTTTCAACCTATTAGTTATTCTTAGTTCTATGCAAAAAAAGTCTTTACACATGAGGGACCCATAAAGCACTGTAGTAAAATTAATTTGCAAGTTTTGACAGTAATAATTGCATTACTGAGTATAAAGTGTTCTCTGCAATAACTTTCCATATTGATCAGATCTGCTGAAAATATTAAGCTTACCAATTATTCATAGGAGTTGATGAGATGATAAGCAAATATTTTCATCTCGTGACGTAATAATATATAAAAGAATGCTAAGAAACAATTTCTTAGTAATACTTGGCTTGTAAAGTGCAAGTTAAAGAATACCAGTTGCTGTAACGTGTGTTTGGCATCTCTTATTATAAACATTTTCTAGAGAGTATTAATGCAGATATCACTGATCATACAATTTCATGATGTCCTATGAGTCCTTTTTCATTATTTCCTTAACAGCGTTTAGAAATTATTTATTATGTGCTTCAACATTGGAAAGCATTGCCATTTCTCACAGAGAGTAAATACTATAAAAAAGGAAAATATTTCTCCTGAAGCTTCTTTACCTACTTCCACATACTACTTGCAAAACATTATGTAGCGTAACAATGCCTTCTAAAAGGGTTAAAAATATGCCAAGCCTGGCTTGCAATATACACCAATGATATTGGTCTTATTTACAGTTTTATATATCACTTTCAATCCCCATTTGAATGAAGGATGGGGGGGTGGCCACAAACAGACACAAATTCATTCTGATAATTACCTCAAATACTTGCAATGGGAAATTTCTAATGTCAAGGACCTCGAGGCGCTCTAGACCAGTAAAGGAAGTGTTGGTTAGAGATCTTATAGGATTCTCTTGCATATAAAGTTCACGAAGACGAGGCAGCATTTGCCATGCATTATTGGCAGGTATAGGGAGATCATTGTAGGATATGTCCAGGACTCTGCAAGAAAAATATAAGTGAATGATACATATTTATGAGACATGAAACATTATAAAACACATGAAACACCTAATTTTTACCGTTTTATGTGTCACTATTATTCCCCATTCGAGTGGGGGTGCATGTACGCAGAGGTTTTAAGGCTTACTGCCTATTATTAAGCCCCGGGTTGGGCCCGAATGTGGGATTGTCACTTCCTGAGTCAAGTGCTCTAACCACTGCACTGCAGCGGTCATATATATATATATATATATATATATATATATATATATATATATATATATATATATATATATATATATATATATTCTAAACAGAGTAAAAAATATAAAGCACCTGCACAATAAGTTGAAATGTAAAGAAAAAACAGAGAACTTCTATAACAATTAGTTAACTTACTCGTCTATCATATTACCAGTCCAAGATTAGAGGGCTTCCTCATCGTTTCTAAATAAATTCTCAAATTCTGACATTAATAATGTTTACTTTAGTAATCAAAGCAACTGTTCAGACCTAAATCTCCTTCAGGAATGAAAATTAATAAGTAGTCTAATAATTAGCAACATAATGCAAATTAAAAGATATCAATAATGATAAAGAAGTTATATAGAGAACCCATATCAATATACCTTACTGTAGAAAAGTTAACCATGGTCAAAGAGGGAAGGAAGGACAGCACATTGCGAGAAACGTTCAAATGCATCAAACGAGGCAAGTCAAAATCAGGGATAGCACTTAGGGTAGTGTTGGCCACACTAAGATTCATTAAAGACTCCTGAAGACCGTCGAATGTGTAGCTTTCAAGATCCTGTCAAAGATTCAGTAAATGTTAGTATTACTGTTTACTAATATAGTGGAGCAGAGGAAGGAGCCAATGTATCTGCATTGCATTTTAACCTAATTTTATTTAATGCTTCATCTTGATAACATCTGGACATTGTCAAAAATAATGCATTGGGAAACTGACATAATTAAAAAATAGGCAGTGGATAATCTTTTATATATATAATATACATAAAGTAAACATATTCAATATACAGTATAATTCTTTTATGAATAAACTCTCCCTGTTTACTGTTCTATTCATATATAAAGGCCACATTAGTGTGATATATATGTGGGAAATAGTATTATCAAATCCTAGCAATACATCAAACTTACTTTATAAATTTACTATCTAGAACAGCTTTACTGAGGCGACTTGTATAAGCAAAATGAAAAGTCTTGCAATGGTGACGAAAACATTCAGTACTTATAAAAATTATTTTAGTTCTTCATACGTTAGTTAATTTCAACGTGAGTCATGATATACTGGCAACAGCCCTATTTGCATGCTGTAATATGGTAACCATAGCAACTAAAACATACATACCTTAATTGGATTGTGTGAGACATCTAGATTCACCAGACGCCACGTGCCTCTAAAAGCTCTCGACTCAATAGTCTTGATATGATTATGAGAGACATCCAGGGATACGAGGGTGTCAAAACGTCCCAAATTAGAATCAGAGAGGGAGGTAATCTCGTTGTAGGCCACATCAATCACTCTTATGTAAGAGGCTGCTCTTTGTAAACTGCTGTCAGGGAACTTCGTAAATCGGTTATGGCGAGCATGGAAGATTTCTATGGGAGCTGTAGTAAATAAGCTATCGGGAATGTTGCGAAGCTCGTTGAAAGAGACATCAAAGTGGCGCAAGCGGTTGTGGTTGTCAAATAGGGAGGCAGGTAAGTCTGAAATTCGATTATGACGGAAGTTGACGTATTGAAGTCGGCGTGAATCACGGAAAGCCTCGTGATCGATCTCCTCGATGCGATTGTGGGCAAAATCAAGAAGTTGCAACTGAGGGAAATTTCCAAATACCATTGCGCTCACATTTCTGAGATTATTGGACTGGAACCAGAGATGTATAATAGAAGTGCGAACAGATTCAAAGTAGTCGCGTGATACCCAAGTTATATTGTTGTGGCTAAAATCAATCATTTTGATGCTTGAGTAAGAGTTCCACATTGTTCCATTCATCTTCAGGTAAGGCATACGATTGTGACTGGCATCAATGGTCAGGGTAGACAATGTTCCTACTTGGTCAAAGGCATCGAGATTAAGATTGGTCATTTCATTAAAGGAAAGATCTAGATATCTGAGTTTTGGCATATTCTGGAATGCTTCGTAATCCAGCTCCCTGATGTTATTACCCTCAAGATCTAAATGTTCCAGATTATCAAGATTAGAAAAGCCAGATCTTTGAATTCTCGTAATTTGATTGTCATCCAAATACAGGTATTTTAAGTTTGTATAATCGTGGAACGTTTGAGGTTCAATCATTTTAATGGAGTTAAAGGAGAGCTGGATAGATTCCAGATATGGGTGGTACTGACCCTGAAAATGGTTGCGGGAGAGAGAGTTGATTTTGTTATCCTGAATGTTTAGATTTCTAAGACGTCTCATATAACGGAAGCATTCCCCATTGATAGTTGTCAGATCATTATTACTCAAGTCCAACTCTCTCAGATTTGTCAAATACTGCATTGGCTGAGGAGGCAACTGGCTCATTGACAATCCTGAACTCAATCTCAATTCTTCTAATCCCCCTCCAATATGGAGGAAAGCCTCATTATCAATAGAGCCGATTCGGTTATTTGAGAGATCCAGAATCTTAACACCAGGAACGTGCTCAAAAGCATTGCCGGAAATACCTGATATTCCATTCTTCATCAGGTAAAGCTTTTCAACGGCAGGGCCAAAGCCTTGAAAATCTTCCTTAGACAAAGAACTGTCAGGTAAGGTGCTCAACCCTAGAGTTCTAACATTTCTCATCTCTTTCAGTTTTTCCATTGGGATCGAACCCATATTATCACCTAGTAAATTGAGGTACTGCAGAGTATAACGGAATCCATTAAATGCCTCAGCTGGATCGATAGACATTTTATTATTACTCAGAGAAAGAGATCTGAGAGCATCAAGGTTGTCAAAAGCCTTTTCTGGGACTGTGGAAAGATTATTATAACTGAGGTCAAGAGTCTGCAGAGATGATTCGAGACCACGGAAGGCATTATCTGATATACTATAAATATCAGAATCATGCAAATACAATTCCTTGATTTTAGCATCCTTGAAAGCATCATCATTAATGTGAGTGAGTGGATTGCCTCTCAGAGAAGTTCTGTTGATATTTCCAAAGTTCTGGAAGGCGTATGGAGGAAGGTTTTCGATTTGGTTAAAGTCTAAGACAAGAGTGTCCATGGAGAGAGAACCAGTGAAGAGGACTTCAAAGGTAAGGGTTATACGATTTCTAGCCAGGTTCAAGGTTTGTAGGCCGCGAACTTCTGATACTGCCTCAAAAGGAATTTCTGAGAGTAAGTTGTTGCCGAGATTAAGGTGTGCCAGATGACCTGAAGAGCCCTGAAATTGAGAAGATCATAAGTAGTATATAACGGTAATGGGATGACTAAAAACAGATATTACATTTTTAGGATCAAATAGGCATTAACTAAAAACTAGAAAACCGCTGATTATACTGAAATTAAATGAGTGAAAAAGAAGCAAAGTTATTCTCTATTAGAAACATTAAAAAGTACTATCATAACCCATTATAGTACATTCAACTATTGAAGAATTCAACTGAAGCGAAATTCTGATTTTTAACTATTAACACTCGTGCTTTAGACTCATATACATTGTAGTACACAATAATAAGTTCATATATAGCTTGTAAAATTTAAAAACAAGAAATAAAAGCCCTTTTAAAACACCTACAAATATAATCAACACTTAAAAGCATACCCGCAATAGGCTGTCAATATGACGCACTAAACCCCTGCTGAAATTAACCTGTCCAATACAAGAAATGCTAAACACGTCTGAAGAGCCATTTTCCAAATGGTTTTCCCCTCCATTCAGTTTGAATTTTACGAGGACAGGAGCAGAAGGCGAGAAAAGGGTTAATCGAGCTTGTTACAGTACGACCCCGATCTATATCATCTCTATAGGCTGTCGAGATTTATAGACTCGTTTGAGCCCAGCGAAACTACGACCACCGGAGAGAATAATGACTAGGGCTTCACGTGAATGCAGGATTGTGTGGAATTCACAAGGTTTCAAAAGCAATTGTTGACGTTATGTATTTTACAGTTTAAATGTCTTTTTGGTGGCTCTTTTTTTTTTTTTTTTTTGCTAGAGTTCTTTGTTATTTTATAGAAAGAGGTATTGAAAACTTATCGTGTATCACACCGTTTCATTCATTTACCAGGTACCTTGTACCTTATCCTGGGGGCAGTGGTAACTCAGTTATAGAGTGCGTGAGTAAGAAACAATTAATGTGGGTCGAGCCCACTAACCCTGTGTCTACCCCCTTTCGAATTGGAACTAACTGTGCCACATTAAATAGTGTATCATCAAATCATGTATCTTTTCCTATAAAAAAATGTATATGAGTGTATATGCAAAATTATTTTTCATTTCCATACCTGGAAAGCCCTAGTACTGATGTCATGAATGTTGTTGCCTCTTAAATTAAGAGTTCTGAGGTTTTCTAAGGATCTGAAGATTCCTTCAGGCAGCATCGTCAGAGAGTTTTCTGCCAGTACTAAGGTTTGCAGAGACCTATCGAAACCTTCAAAGTCATCCTGGGTCAGGTCGGAGATGTAGTTTCCTGAAATGAGATGAAACCGATCAGAAGACGGGAAGCTACGAGCATTGGGCTCTTTCCCGTGAGAATGTAGGTAAACACACACACACACACACACACGTGTGTGTGTGTGTATATATATATATATATATATATATATATATATATATATATATATATATATATATATATATATATATATATATATATATATATTAGTCAACAGGTTGAAAAGAAAAACGAAGAAATAAATGCTCATTATTTTAACTTTCCACTGGGTATAATCAGGAGATCTCGATGAAGCCCTCTGGGGGGGGGGGAATATGAGCACATATTTCTTTCTTTTTTCTATTCGACGTAGGGACTAAAATTCATATCACTGTGCCAGACCCATAGACACTACATGTCACTATATATATATATATATATATATATATATATATATATATATATATATATATATATATATATATATATATATATATATATATATATATATATATATATATATATATATATATATATATATTAGAATGTAAATAAGATAAATGACCATAAAAAATAAAAATAAAACCTCATAAACTGACATTGCAGAGATTCAGTTATTTTGATCCATTTTCTGACATATAATTGTAACATCGTAAAAAACAAAACCTGTCAGAATTTTCATTGACCAACTATTGCACATATCTTAATCTTGAACAAAGTAGAATGGTAAAGTAAACAAACGAAATAACTTTTTTAAATCGAAGGTCAAAATGAAAAACCAGAAAGAAAGGAATTTTTTAATAATATTTTTTCACCCAGACCCTCCTCGTATGTCAAGTACTTTTAGAAGCACCTACCATCCCTCTAGCCATCACCCCCCTCACTCCTCTTTGCTTTTCTCTTTTTCATTTATTTGGGGTGTGTTTATCTCTTTCCCTCCCTGAATGTCTGGCCCTATTGTTGTGGTCCTGAAGGATAGACGGAAGGAAGTTGATATAGAAGGCTGGGAGGAGGGCCAACTATCCGTACTTCATGCCTGCTTCTATCCACAGTATATGACACTGTGTTTAACCCATGACTCTTGCTACTCTGAGTTCTTTTATCTCCTTCCGGAGTGTCATTTGAAAGTATACAACATTATAAGTCATTTGTAGTCACCGTGGCTCAAGTGGTAGCGTCTGTGACTTTGAGACGTCAGGTCGAGGGTTCGCGCTCCATCACGATCTCAGGTTAGCAAGGGCATGCACTCAGGGTAACAATTACATTTACCAAAACAAGTCCTTCGCAAGAAGGCAGCCGTCCTAGCCCTTGGGAGAAATGGGATTCCGTGACGTAAAACCGGAACAATAACATTATAAGTCATATACCGTGGCCGGGTTGGTAACGCGTACGACTCTAATTCATCAGGATGTCGGTTCAAGACCATCTGCAGTTTGAGGTTAGAGAGGGCATTCACTCATGATAACGGTCGCAGTAGCCAAGATCAAAGTCCTTCGAAAGAAGGCATCATCCTAGCCCTCAGTAGAAAAGGGAACCCGTGACGTAAAACTGGATCACAATGTGAGTCCTTAACCTTTATATCTCAATCATCATTATAAGGTTTTCTATAATTTGACTATTCATTCAGCCTCTCTTTTTATTGTTAATCTCTTCTTATTTGGACCTTGTTCTTAAGCTGATACTTTTTCATAAATATTGTCTTGGTGCCAGGGCCCGATGAGGACAATTTCTTTGCCCAGCCCAGGGTAACACTCATAAGAAAATAATGTTTTAGTTTCATATTCTGGATTTACAAGAGTTAATGAAGAGTGAACCAAAAGTCAATTTATTTATTCTTTTACCTCTCTGAGTCAGGGATTACCTCACTGAGGTCCTTCCTGGTGTTCACGACTCTCTAATACTAATGGGACTTAGGGAGCTGTATATCTTCAGAGATATACTTCCTCACCCAAAAAGTTGATAAAATGTTTATCATATAAATTTGCAAATAAACCCTCATGATGCTAGCATATATGGATATATTTTTATATTAACAATGATATACTTGCAAATTCTAAACTCGTCAAACAGCAAAATCTACACAATATTCATAAAAAAAACCACACATACACAAATATTTACATTATTTTCACAAAGAAACAAAACCTTCAAAATATGACGACAATACAATCGCAATTTAACTACCATACAAAAAAAAAAAAAACACTCTTACACAAAGAAACACAAAACCTTCTAAATATGACGACAATACAATCACAATTTTACTACCATAAAAAAAATAAAAAAATAAACACTCTTACACACACAAAACACAGAATACAAAAAGATACACACACACACGAAACACAGAACATGAAGACATAACTTTTACAATTCTATCCCCATTAAGCACACTTGCACACAATAAGCCATTGAATTATCAACTCTACGAGCACTTTAGCCAGTCTGCTCAGTAGCACCATGTCATTAAACCAGTGCGTTTTCCATACGTTAAAACAAATTGCTCCACTTTTGCAGAATATCGGAGTATATCCCATAACACTTAAAAAAAAGGTTAAGTGGTCCAATGAGGCTCTATATGAAGGTGAACAACTTGATAACGGCCTCGTTTAAGCGGTGGAAAAAAAAGCTCATTGATTGAAGGCAGGAGAGAGTTTCAAATAATTACACAGCATCTATCTCTCTTTATTATTATTATAGGACCGCGGTAGCACAATGGTTAATACATTTGACTTGGGAAGTGACAAACTAGTGTTCGATCCCACACGGGCGTTGGGAATGGTATCTAGAATTATTCCCCTTACTGCTCCCACATGTCTTTGTCCACCCCCATTCGAAGGGGGTTAATAGTCTCACATAAAATGGTTGACAGACTTTAGTTATTATCATTGGAATATCTAATACATATCAAACTAATCCCATGGGTCGGGAATTGAACCTTGACCTTTCGAAAGAAGAAACTGGTTATATCTACAGAACCACCAGATTTTATGAAGGATGAACCAAAACTCTTTTTTTTCTCTACAATTTTATGTCACAATTAGTCCCCATTTAAATGGGGGTGGACGCAGCAGACATAATGGTTCTAGGGGATTAAGCCTGGATACCCTTCCTAACGCCCTGCAGTGGGATCGAATCTGCACAGGTCAGGCTTCTTGATTCCTGACTCGCATGCTCTACCTATGACCTAATGCGGCCCCGCCCTCCAGTCTTAGCAAAAATAAATACTAAAAAAGTTAATTGAACTTAGAACTGGACAACAGTAACAGTTAATTACACACTTTTCATTTTGTTACTATAAGTAGTCTCCGTGGCTAAATGGTAGCGTCCGCGACTCTGTGTCGGCAGGTCGAGGGTTCGCGCTCCGTCATGGACTGAGGTTAGTAAGGGCATACACTCAGGGTAACGTTTACACATGCCAAAACAAGTCCTTCACAAGAAGGCATCCGTTCTAGCCCAAAGGGAGTTCGAGACGTAAAACCGAATCAATCATTTTGTTACTATAAATTTGGTGATAACCTATTTAACCTTATGTACAGGTCGGGAATCGAAACTTGACCTCTGAAATCAAAGGTAGAGGTCATATCCACCGAGACACCAGGTTAATCTTTAATAAAGTAGAGAAAGTACTTATTTATTGGGGGGTGGGGGGGTGGCGGTACTTTAGTGGGAGAGTGCACAAGTCAGGAAGCGATTAACGCTGGTTTGATCCCATCGAGGGCCGTTAGGAAGGGCATCCAGTCTTAAAACCTCTAGCTCCATGATGTCTGTGTCTACCCTCATTCGAAATGGCCTTATTGAGACATACAAGGTGCACTCTACCCAATTCTTAAGTGAGTTTTAAATCATCATATATACATACCACATATCTCTCAGGTCATGATATACATACAGTTTCAAACAGTCATTTAAAGAAATACATAATGGATTATAAAATAAATTATATAAATAAATGAATAAATTATTGTAAAAATAATAAATAAATAATACAACATTCAAACTAGTTTATTGTTCCGGTTTTACGTCACGGACTCCCCTTTCTACCAAGGGCTAGGACGGTTGCCTTCTTGCGAAGAACTTGTTTTGGCAGATGTAATCCTTACCCTGAGTGCATGCCCTTGCTAACCTCAGACCGTGACGGGGCGCGAACCCTCGACCTGACGCCTCAGAGTCGCGGACGCTACCGCTTGATCAAACTAGCTTATAATATGTACACTTGTGCATTACCGGAATGACTTAACTAAGTGAGCTCCGTAAGTCTGTTAGCAGTGGGGTCTGCCCCCATCTCGCATTCTCATTCTTCTCCCAGTTTCAATCTTTCCCTTCCCATCCTATTATTCTTTCTCCCCTCTCGAGGTGGTCTCTCAAGGGTTAAAAGAATTCAATCTGCGCCGCCTCGTTTCCCCTACCTATGCTATTAGGCCTACCTACCTACCAGTTTATTTTATGATTAAATAAATAAATAGATACATATATAAATAAATAAATAAATAAATAAAAGTCGTAATTTCAAGTAGCTTATTAACTCTGGAGCCTATCTAAGAGTCTCTCGGATAATTATATGTAAACACTAGAAAAAAACTTTACATGTAACAAGTTTTTTTTGGTATTTACCTGTAAGGAAATATTCTTTCTGGCGTTACCTGTAAAAAAAAACTTCTATACATTTTTACCTATAGAAAAGTCTTACTGGTATTTACCTGTAAGATCAAGAAGGGTAAGCTTGCGCAGTCTACGCAGGGAGTCCCGTGGGATACGGGCCAACTCGTTATACTGAAGGTCAAGCTCCCAGAGGGACCTCTCAACACCTGAAAATGCCTTTTCTGGGACGTCCTGGAAGGGGTTGTGGCGGATTTCCAATCGCCACATGCCTGGAACGAAAGAAAAAAAAAACAAAATAAATAGAAAAAAATATATAGGATTTAAATATGAAAAACAGAAATAATTAGGAAATAAGAAAACAGAATGTGAATAGTAAGTAGGAAATAGATAGGAAATAGAAAAACAGATTCAAAGATAGAATTTTATTAATTTAATTTTGGTTTTGAATTGTCTATTCAATTAATTTTAGTTTTATTAAATTAGTGAAGGTGTTTTTTTATTACCTTTATTTGAGTGTTTTAACTTATGATTATTTATCTGTTTATTCAGTTTTTGGTGTTTTATTCAATCTATATAGTGATTTACTAACTAATTCTGTTTTATTTTTATTAATTTTTATAAGTCAATGATGCATTTGATCATTTTATTTTGAAGTTTATTTGACTCCTTTTTTATGTACATAATATCCATGTTCATAATAAGTCTAGAACGATTAAAATAAATAAATAAATAAACTAATTAATTAATAATTCTAGAGAATTATATAAATAAATTAATTAATTAATAATTCTAGAGAATTATATAAATAAATAAATAAATAATTCTAGAGAAAGACTTTGTGAAAATTATTTAGTTATTCACTAATGTTTTTATCAAGTTAACACAATTATACATTAAGTTATTAAGTCTATATTAATGGTTTTCCGAATCTATTTAATAATTTATTTATTAAGTCAATTTTAAATATAATTATATTTATTAATAATTTATCCATTTTAATTTTCCTTGACACTTTTTTAATTAAATAAATTTTATGTTTATAATAAACCTGGAATGATAAAAAAAATATATATAAATAAATAGCCCGACATCAGCAGTTTTATTAATGTTGTTGGTGTTTTTCGCTCATTGCATTTATTTTAGGTTGTATATCTATTTATCTGTACATATTTCCTTTATTAGCAGCATTCCCTTGTTCTCAGTGAGTCGCTGTTTTTCAGTAGCTTCTTGGAGACTAGTTATTTATGTATGCATATATGCATGTATGTATGTACTTATGTATGTATGTATGTATGCATGTATGTATATATACGTACATACTGCATATATATAAAATAAAACATGTAGGTGGGGGGTGGGGTCTGTACCTCATGGCTCCCAGTACCTGACAAAAAAAGTCAGAAGTGACACGAAAAACCATTTAATTTTTCCTTTACAACTTTACTGCATTTATATATGAAACATGTTTCATGGCGGGAAAAAGAGAAAAAGAGGAAAAAAAGATATAAAAATATCCGGGGTGGAAATATATTTCAATATATTACCATAGACAGTGTGGAAATATTTTTCGGTAAATTTCAATAGAGTACTTTTATGTGTATATAAAATCAAAGGAAAGAAATATATTAAGAATGGGATATTTTTTAAGTATCTTTTTTTTTTATATATTCGTATACATTCAAAATTAATGGTCAAAATCCCCCTTGTAACGGGTGGCCGAGTCAATGAACACATTTACAAGATGCTAATATACAACGATCACTCCCCTTAACTCCTTGGGGATAAAGGGCTGCCACAATTCTCCCCACCACCTTGTTTAGGTCACCCAAGGCGTACGTGGACAAGAATCTGGATTCTCTTTCTCTTTGCCGTAAGGTATCATCCCTATCTCTTTTCTATAGCTACTACTCCCATCGCTGCTCTGATGAGTTGGCGACATGCATCCCTCCCCCACTGCCGAGGTCACGTAACACTAGGCAAGTGGCCTCGTCTCACAGGTACAATGTGGAGATTTGTAGCTCGTGGATTGGTCGGTACACGACTGCTTCTTCCCATCTACCTCCAGACTCTGGAACTCTCTTCCCCTTTCTGTCTTTCTTAATTTTTATAACCTATCTTCCTTCAAAAAACGGATCTATCTTTATCTCAGGGCCTAATCCTGCCATATCTCTAGGTCCTCAGTACTTCGAATACTCTTTCAGCCTGTCCTTTTCCTACTGTGCATCATTACCTCATCTCTGCCTTGTCCTTAATTTTTTACTTTTTCTTCGTGTTAATATTTTTTTTCGTGCCCAGGGCTTAAGTGATGAAGGCAATTTTCTTGCCTGTCCCGGCGTTACACTCATAAAAGAAAAATCTTCTGCCTTAAGGCATACAACCCTCCACTCATCCATCCCAGATTACTGTGTTAAAAGGTGCGAGAACTCCATTGGGCCCGAGTCACATACACATTCTTTCTCCACTCATTCCTATCTCTCGCGCTCTCTTTTCCTGGCTCTTCTGACATACCACGTGGAGCCAATGTTCTTTTCATTCCGCCTTACTCCAATAACTGCTGCTCTACAATCTCTCTTTGCTAGTGTTCATCATCCATGCTTTCCATATGTGCAAACCATCTCAACACTGTCTGATCTAACTTATACGACAGCCGTCCCTTACATCAACTTTTATTTTCATATAATAAAAATAAAAAGCTAATGATGGAACCAATACCCTCAGTAACAGGTAAGAAGTATAAACATACCCTCTGGTTATTTCAAATTAATTTAAGGACAAAATCTTGTTACATTTATATAAAGTAAATAAAAAGTCAATGGTGGAGCTAATTAAAAATATTTTCAAGAACATGAAGTAAGTTAAGATAAACGAAACTGGGTATTTCAGTGATTTTCAGAAGGACTGGGTATTTTCACAGAAATTAAGTAAAAAGTTAATGGTGGAACCAGTACCCGCAAGAAAAGGCATGTGTTTTAAAATTTCAATTGAGAAAACACACACGCACAATACACACACACAGACACAGACACACACATACATACATACATACATACATACATATATATATATATATATATATATATATATATATATATATATATATATATATATATATATATATATATATATATATATATATATATATATATATATATATATATATAAAATTAAAGGTTTGAAAAACGCACAAAGTAAAGAAACAGATAAAAAGGGTTAGATCAGAGACATGGATTGAAAACAGAATTCATAAACAAATGAATGAATGAATGAGAGAGAGAGAGAGAGAGAGAGAGAGTAATAATAATAATAATAATAATCCTTTATTCCAATGTACATTGGGTATTTAAATAAGATACATATATATTCCAGATAGACATCTGTGGTGTACGATATAGACATACTAAAACAAGCAAATCATAAAGATGAGTGTACCATTAAAATTTACAAGTAAAATCTTCCTTTAAGAGCAACTTCTTAAGATTATATTTAAAAGTATACACTGAACCAGCATTTTTTAGTTCTCTGGGAAGCTGATTATATAAATGAGGTCCACGAATGTTTATATCTCTTGAGCCAATATCAGTTTTAGACCTTCGTACTAATAAATCTTCCCCTTGACGGGTAGTTAACCCGGTAACTGAGCTTACTGTAGAAAAATTATACAAGCAATCAGGAATATTGTTTCTTAGTATATTAAAAACAAAGGTACATATATCAAAAACATATTTATCTCTAATCTTTATCCATTCTAGATCTTTTAAAACAGGAGAGATGTGCTCGTATTTTCTTACATTGCCAACAGCCACTCGTGCTGCAAAGTTTTGTAACTTTTGTATTCTTTGTAATTGAGTCTTATTGGTACATCCCCAAACTTTGAGACAGTAATTAATTAAACTCATAGCTAAGGACTGGACAATTATTATACGAGTTGATGTTTCAAATGAGTCTTTTACCCTATTTAGATATATTAGAGTACCCATTACTTTTTTATAAATTTCATCTATATGCATTTCAAAATTCATGTAACGGTCAAAATAGACACCTAGGTTCTTTACCGAGTTCATTGGCTTAATGATATTACCGTTAAAATTTATATGAAGATTGTCATCAACTTCTGATAATAATTGTCTGGATCCGATAAGAATAGATTGGGTTTTAGTTTCATTAAGTAACAGACCATTTTTTAGAAAGTAACGTTTAGCCATATACAAAATTTCTTCTGCTCTACGAATAATATTTTCTAAATCATTAATTTCTCCTTCAATTAAGATTTGAGTATCGTCAGCATATTGAATGACATAACAGTTAGGTAAATATTTTACTAGATCGTTTACATATATTAGAAAAAGTATAGGTCCTAGGATCGATCCCTGAGGGACCCCAAACAATACCTTCTTGCGACTTGAGACTACATCTTTTATTCTGACTGACTGGTAGCGGTTTTTTAAATAGTTCTCGAACCAGCTTGGGTCAATGTTCATTTTTTTGCATTTTTCTAATAGAGTGGTATGGTGTACACTATCAAAAGCTTTAGAAAGATCGAGTAGTAGTAGCAATGATATTTTCTTATTATCTATATTTTTGTATATTTCATCTGATATTTTCAATAAGGCAGTTTCAGTTGATAATTTTGGCCTGAAACCGTGTTGACTTTTTGCAATAAGTTTATTTTTTTCAAGAAACTCACTTAACTGATTTGCAACAATCTTTTCAAGTATCTTTGATAAAATTGGTAGTAAAGAGAT
This sequence comes from Halocaridina rubra, assembly GCA_037179515.1. Taxonomy (NCBI): domain Eukaryota; kingdom Metazoa; phylum Arthropoda; class Malacostraca; order Decapoda; family Atyidae; genus Halocaridina; species Halocaridina rubra. Next base: position 1,349 of record JAXCGZ010009777.1, on the reverse strand, counting down.
TGGTCTATAGTTAGAGACGTCGTCAGGATTTCCATTTTTAAAACCAGGAATTACATGGGGAGTTTTCCATAAATCTGGGTAGATATTGGTAACTATGGAAGTATTGATTATTACCGTCAGATAATAAGCTATTACAAATAATGAATCTCTAATAAAACGAAAACAAATTCCATCTGATCCATATGCATTAGAGTCTTTCAGATTTTTTATTACTAAGATTACTGTATTACAATCTACTGTAGTAGGGTTAAAGACATCATTACTTCTATTGAATGCACTATGTTCTTGAACATTATTATTATTATTACTACCATCATCACTATTATCATTACCATTACTACCACCATCATTATTATTTACACCATTATGAACATTTCTATTATTATTACTACTACCATCATCATTATTATTATTATTACCACCATTACTATTATTGATTTCATTTATTATTTCTTTTTTTGTTTTTTCAAAGGTTTTTTTTCCCCACTTCAGCGAAAAAATTATTGAACTCTTCTGCTTTAGCACTTACATCTACCTCATCGGGTATAATTGATATGTTACTACTTTTATTACAGTTATTGGAAAGCATGGTTTTAGCAATTTTCCATGTATCAGAGATATTGCCTTTAGCGTTTTGAAATTCATTTTTGTAATACTGTTTCTTACTGTTACTTAATAATGATTTTACTTGTTTCTTATGCTCTGTAAACTTTTCTCTTAAAGGGATATTATCTCTTTGTAGCTTTACTTCATTTTGTAGTTTGTCTCTTTCTTTCATAATGTTTTTTATGTCATCTGTTATCCAAGGAGCGGGGGGACGAAATATTTCTCTTGTCACGAGTGGTGCACATCGATCTATACATGATGATAGGACACTGGTTAAAATTCTTACTTGTTTATTGATATTATCGGTATATAGAATTTCATTTAATTTATGTACTTCATTCATAAGTAAACTACAAAGTAATTCTTGTGAATAATTTCTTAAGCATCTGAATGTTTTAAAGATTGGTTGTCTCTTTGGTTTGCGAATATTTAGGGACGTTACAATTTCCTCGTGGTCTGCTATAGGGCTTGGCATTACGTCACACTTAGTTATCATATGTTTGGAGTTTGTTATTACTAGATCGATTTGGGAAACTGAAGTGGGAGTGATTCTAGTTGGTTTATTTATAATCTGTTCTAGATTTAAATTCTTAATAAGTCTACTCATTTTATTTTCTCTTTTTAGTTGATCATCATTAAAATCGCCATATATAAAAACTGGTTTGTTTTTTAAAATTATCTCCTTAAAAACGTCCAAAATATAGCTAAAAGAGGTTACCGAGGCTTTGGGGTGGCGGTACACG